>JAFEMH010005680.1:0-153452 GCA_022495995.1 Adenophora triphylla var. japonica
GTTTTTCTTTTCACAAGATAATGGGATGAAAAACACTCAAGTGTCCGTTTCCCTATTTCATGTGGACAAAGCACAAAACCTAGTATTCAACCCTCACAAGGACGTATTCATCCGTGAACCAGTAAGGTGTGTGTTTACACATGCCCAAATTTACTCTAGCCATCGTCTTCCAAGAATTTCCAAGCCAAATTTATCCATTATCCAAATATCAGAGTAATTTTTCCTAACATGAACAACACACAACTTTTCTTTTACTACACCAACTACTAAATCTCCCTCTTCCTCACCCTCTTCAAACTGTGGATGACAGATTTCATTGAACTCCTCTTTGGTCAAATCAAAAGATACTATTTTTTGATTCATCACATTTTCCTCAAAGGTAAAGCAAATGCAACCACTAACATATTTCCCTGACTCCATCGAACAACTTCCATATGGAAAGTCAGAAACATTTTTCCAACATTTTTCTTTTAGAGAAAATAAGGTGCATTTCATCCCCTCTTCCCCTCTTCTAGGATAATCCTAACAATTTTATAATCTCCTTTGTTATGGCCGAAACCAAAATTGGGGCTAGTCACCCTAAATGTTTCCCGTATTGTGGGATTCCACAAATACAACTCCCCAACCTCCCAAGTAGTAAACTCATAATCAGGAGAAAACCACAAGCAGACAATCCCATGACAAGAGTCAACCAATCTGACCTTCGAAACAGGGAAGTCATCATCCGGGGTAGGATCAGGAAGATTGATGTATGCCGCCCGATGATTGTTACGCTCCAAGAACAACAAGTCAATGGAGATAGATGAAAATTCGCCGAGGTAGGGTGAAAATAAGATGTGACATGCTTCCGCCCCTCCCCTTTTCATAGAGGACTCCAAATGCTCTTTCTTGAAATCTGGGTTACTGATATGCCTTGAAAATAATTTGGAAACAGACTTGAACCTCAAAGAGATTTGACACGGAGAGGAGCGAAGATTTTGAAGAACATCATGGTTTCATGACACAAATATTGTCTCTGAAAAGAAATAATTTTAGCATCATATTTATTTAAGTTTAGCATAAACATAAAATTAAAAGTAAAATATTAGTCAATGAAACTAAATGACATACCTTCCAATCATCATCATCAAATTTTATATGCATTGGCCTAATCCAATCTTGGTACTGTTTTTCCAACTCAGCAAGAGTAATAGATTTTCCATCCACTCTAATCTCTATTTTCAAGTCTGAAATTTAATAGAAATACCGTATATCAACAATGAAATAAAATATGCTTCCAAGTTTAGGGTAGGAAAACAAATGTTACCGATATATTTTGCCGAAGTTCTTCAAAGCAGCCAAAAATGGATCATATAGTAGATCAGTCTAAACAAGAACAAATACACAGTGAGTCCCGTTCACGCTGATTGGTTTAGAAATCTAGAATAGCGTGAAAAGCCATTGTTGTAATGTAGTTATTGGTTTCACTTCAAAGAAATTTAAGCATTGTTAGTAGAAGTTCACAATGAATGTAATTAAAAGAAGGAACAATAAGAAGTTGGAACCCAAAAGTAGCATTTTGAGATGATCAATAGATTTTCAAGAGATGATCACTTATAATTAACTATTGTGTTAGTTATATAGAAGTGCTATTACAACTTGAGGAGGAGGAAGCCTAAACATAGACGAAACAATGCCAAATTCATCAATTAGTTGTAAAAATATCTTCCTCTACCCGAGAAAATAGAAACGAAGCAAGGCACGGTACACACTCTCCGTCCCACTCGAAAAATTTAAACTACCTTTTTGATTATTCCATCCGTAAGTTCAAAATCTCGAAAGAAATATGTTTTATTACTTTTTTATTTGTGGATCCCATATGTCATACTCATAACAATTATCCACCAACTATTTTATACCTCACTTTCTCTCACCACCCAACTATCTATCTTTAGAATATACTCCCTCCGTCCCTCGTGAGTGGGAAATTGGACACAAAAATTAAGAGTAAGAGAAAAAACTAGTGGGAGGTGTTTGTGAGTATGAAAAATAAAATATGAGAGAATGGGTGAGAGAATAGTAAGTTGATTGATATTGTGAGTATAAAAGTAAAATAAGAGAGAAAATGAGTAGATGAATAGTATAAAAACTTTGTCATTTTGAACAGTCTCCTCTCACGTGAAACGAACAAAAAAAGAAAATAAATCTCTGCATTGCATGGCAAGTGCTTAGTCATAAATCGATTCATCCACTTCAGAAAAGAATCTTCAAGATCTTTCATCATCCCAAAAAACTAAGCCGAGCAAGCAGATCTCCTATGGAAAGAAAGTCAGTCCTGTCTATTATTCTCGAGTGAGCGAAAGTGTGAAAACATCTCAAAGGTCAGATATGGGAGCGTTAACTCTCATACATAGGATTAATGTTTTTGTTAAATTAATCATAAGGTTCTGTTCGCAATTTAGAGATCGCAGTTCGATTTCTAGCGCTCTCTCTCTCTCTCTCTCTTTCTAGTGCCGTCACAACTTTAACCCATACTCGATCTCTCTGGTATGCTTGAATTCTACTTAGATCCAAAATACATTTTGTGATTTATTTGAATGTGATTGCTATTATCTAGGAATTCTGTTTTCTTTATATTAATCACACGGTCTTGTTTGCAATTCTGTATGATATTTGATTAGTTTTTGTTAGATGATGATGTAATACTTAAGTAACAGGGTAAATTGCATTGCGAAACATAAATTTGGTACAAATGTGGTTAAAATATTATGTAGTTGTTGTTGTTCCAAAAACCTGGATTTGTTGCTGATTAACAATAATAGAATTTTTACATTATTATCAAGTTTTTGTGATTGTTTTAAATTCATAGAATTTGCAGACGTATTCTCCTCGTCCGTTATTTTGTTGTTGTGAGAGTATAATTTATGTTGATTATCTATCTATCCATTTTATTCAATTAAAGACTTGGCCTGTCTGATTTATTGGGTGATTTACTGGGTAGATTGCTTGATTCTTGTTAGTTGGATTTTTCGAATCAGTTTATTACAATAGGTCTAGCATCTCTCCAAGTAATACTCTCAGTTTTTAATTTCTATTTCGGTTAATAGTTTATTATTATAGATATTCACCCGTTATTTTCAATGTTAGCAAAATCTTACTAGGTGTAGTGCCTACTCAGCACTTACTCATCAATTGTTGTGCCATCTCAACATGTAAAATCGTTCAACCTTTGAACTTCCATCCAATGAATCCATGGTGGGTGTGTGAATATCTAAGTGAAAGCACCCCTATTCCTATCTTAATTTGTGGTCATGACAAAAATGCAACCTAGGGTTCAAGACTTTCAGAATTAGGGTTTTCTTGTGTCTGATTAGTTGTTTCAAGCTTGTACTATAATTTTGGAATGATTTGTTGTTTATTCGATGGAAAAGTAGGAAATTAGTGAGGTTGAATTTTTGTTTTATTTTCTTTTATTTTATTTTATTTTTAACTAAGAAGTACTATACAACTATTAATTTCCTTGCTTTGACTTTTATCAAACAAATAGGATAATTGAATTGTGACTCATCCTAATATAATGGATACCCATGTCACCGGATATAGTTTGAGAGTTGATTATCGTGAAAGTATGCAATGGATTTATTTTGGAGCGAGATACAGTAATACCTCTGTCAATACTTTTACACATTAGGTAGTTGAGAATTGATTCGCTATTAGGAGCACACATTATAAGTGGGCTTTTATTAAGTCATATATGTCTACTAAATTAAGTTACAGTTAGAAGGTCATGCAACTAGGGTTAATATGCCAAAGTGAATAATTGTCAACAAAGCTCGCTTATAGAATAATCGGGTATATCGACACCATTTTCATTCGGCTTGACAAAAATTCATCGATAGACTCACGATTCAAAAGCCATCTCGGTATGCAAACTCGAAAAGCTTTGTCACAAAACAACAATTGAAATTTCAACTCCTTACATACCTTGGAAACAATAGACAAGTACTCGTGCTTCTTCATTCCAGCATCATTTAAGATTGTTGCAAATGGTTCCACACCATTATCACACACGATTAGCCATTGCATATGAGCAAGGACTAGCTCCGAAATTTAATTTAGGACCATCTTCGACTGGTTTTAGGTCAATTCCTAAGGTTTCAAACTTATGATTAACGTTGCCTGCATCATCGTAAATACATGCCATGGCATACCCTCATAAGTCGTCCCTTTCTCACCATCAATAAGTTCGCCATAAGCTAAAAATGCCTTATGGATGATATTTCTGGAGTTTTCCTAGGTTTGTTATTTATTCTTCCTTCAAAATGAAACAAAATACAACTATTTACTCCTAGATCTCAGTACTTGAATTTAACAAAATACAACTTTGTACCTTTTCTATACAGCTGAAGATGGATTTTCCATACTTGAAGAAATGCGACTTTTGTCGGTGAAAGCAAACGTCGGTGAAAGCAAACGTCGGTGAAAGCAAACCAGGCCTGCCAGCCTGCCAGGAAGCATAAAGAATATGAAGAAGCTTGCAAGGTATTCTATCAAATATAACCTGAAAGAAGTCTAATCCTATCCTTTTAGCAAGTATAAATATAATTTTGATCCTACGGCGCGCATAGAAAAGGAAAAAGCGAATCAAACGGATGAAGGAGCATGAGTGAGGAAAAGATGCGGTCTAATGGTAATCGGAAACAACGGAGCTGTAGGAGGTAACAACGCTGCTCGCGGAGCAGGACAAAATCATCGCTAGGGGATAGCTGTCTGCTATGATGTGAATTATGTGTGCACGATGAATTCTGTTAAACAAAACACTGCAAACAGGTGTGTGGTTAAGTAAAGACATGCAGTAAATCATATACTTTGGTATGGTTAGAAAAAAAAAGGCTTGAAAAGAATAACTAGTAAAGAAAAGCTTACATCGTAATCCCAAGTAGATGGCACCTGTGTATTGATTGTCTCGATCTTTTATGCCTTTCTGTTTAAATCTGTCTCTGCGTGCTTTCTTAGTGTCCTTGTTGCCTCATGACCTACTTACATTCTCCACTTAAATCTAAGTCCAACGTAATATCATCTTCGGTTGCATTTCAATTCTCCCATCTCACTTTGATATCCCCTGTTTAGCAAGTTAATCTACTCATTAGTCAACTCGGGTTACGATGAGAGCTTCGTTTACTTGTGATTGCATTCTTACGAGAATTGTTAGTATGAATAGCTTTGTAAAGCATGCGTCATATCCACGATTTCATTGAGATCACAACATTAATTATTTCTCTCCAGGATTGATATTTTTTTCTTCTGATTGGTCATTAATCAATATCATTTCTTCTCATCTTCTTTTATGGATACAACACATTCTTCGCCAATGTATATATCGTGCACTCATTCTGCGGCCTCACTCCTAATTAGCTCGATTTAATAGGGCCGTGAGACACACACACACACATATATATGTTGTAGTGACACTTTGAGAAAAAAAAAATCTTCGTGTTGGTATTTAGGTGCTATGTTTGAATAAACAGGTGTCATCTACTTGGGGTAATGATGTGAGCATTCCTTTTCTAGTTATTCTTTTCAAGCCTGTTTTTTCTAACTATACCAAAGTATATGATTTACTGCATGTGTTTACTTAACCACACACCTGTTTGCAGCGTTTTGTTTCACGGACTTCACCGTCACGCACACGATTCGCATCATAGCATTACTATCCCCTAGCGATGATTTTGTCTGCTCGCGCGGCGTTGTTACCTCCTCCACGCCTGTTGTTCTGATTAACATTAGATCGCATCTTTTCCTCAATTTGCAGCTTTTCATCTGTTGATTCGCTTTTTCCTTTTCTATGCGCGCCTGCAGGGATCAAAAATTATATTTATACTTGCTAAAAGGATAGGAATAAACTTTTTTCGGGTTATATTTGATAGAATACCTTACTTGAGCTTCCTCGTGTTCTTTATGCTTCTGGCGGCTACGATGCTCGGACTTATTGGTTTACCTTGCCCAGGTACTCGTGTCGGACACTTCTATTTTAGTCTTGTTGACAAGAGTCAAGACGGGAGTAAACCAGAAGAATCCGAGCATCATAGCTGGCGATCTAGTTTGCGTTCCTCGGCCAAAAGTCGCATTTCTTCAAGTATGGAAAATCCATCTTCATTTGTATAGAAAGATGTACAAAGGCACTAATAATACATGCATTGTGACACTTAATAATACATTGCATTGACAACACTCTTTACACATCATTTAGTTTTAACACTTTGTTACAACACTCAACATTTTTACACCGTGGGTGGGGGGGAGGAGTTGTTAAAAATGAATTTAAAATGATTTTTTTTTTTAACTCGACGGGGTGGGGGGGTGGGGAGGGGGTGGTGATGGGGTAGGGGTGGTTGATGTGGGGTGGGTAACGTGGGGGTGTGTATGTGAGGGTGTTACCATTTTCCGGAAAATGTTTTACTTGGGAAAAATCCGTAAATCATTTTACTTAGAAAAGTGGGGAAAATATTTTTCGAAAAACATTTTCCCCATTTTCTGGAAAACATTTTCCCCCAAACAAACGGAGCCTCGAATTCCATTTTTCTTCTCACCAATTCTAGGGTTTAGCCATGAGTAAATCGGGCCAACCTTCGGATCTCAAGAAGTTAGTCATCATCTTTGTTTTTTTTCTCATAGTTTTTACTTTCAGTTTGTTCGCTTTAGCCTTGATTTTATTGTTTTCATATGTATAATTTCTTGCACTTCTTTGTTTTCTTGGATCGTAGATGCATGGACAAGCAATTATTGAGTATGTAAGCGGATCTATTCGGCCAATCTTGTCGGGAAGGAATTAAACGATGGATTTGCGCGATTGGAAGGAATTAGTTTTCAAAGACAGAGAAATCCTAAGGTTTGAATCGATAATTCAATTTTATTTTATTTTTGAAAAGAAAAGGTCTTTTAAATTTATTAGAATCACAATTTTTTGCATCACATTGTGTCTAATTCAAATTCATTCATATTTACAAATGAAAAGAGGGTGAGTCCTCATCTCCAGATTGTGTGTTTTTGCTCAATATTTGACATGGTTGATTAAAACCTTTGATAGATTACGCCTTTGTTATTACGTGGGCTCGGCTATTGTTGATGATGTCATGTTTGAGCGATTTGACAAAGCTTGAACTAGAAAAATAGTTGAAAATGTCCTTCAATTTACGGATCCCCAAGGTGCCTTTTTATTTGTTATATTTTCGAGTATATATTCAAAATCTTGTGATCAAGTTCTCAATGAGCACGAAATTTGTGTTTTGGTTTTCATTTTTCTTAATTTATATAATAGGCATAAAGTTAAAAACAAACTAACTCATCATATGAAATTTATACAATAGATACTACTCCCTTCGATCCAAAATAAAGGTCGTTTCAGAAACTAAAATTTGATAAAAACTGAAATTTGATAAAAAGTACAACTTAATAAAGTTGTTGTAACATGTGCGTTTCTTAAAAAAAATGTGAAAACCTCTACTATAGACTTATTTTGAACTGCAGGGAGTATATCTCTACTTTACTAATTGAAGAACGAAAAAGTAATCACCACTCCCTAGCCCTAAAATTAAGTGTTACTGCGAAAATGGTCGATCGTCCATTTCTATTGTCGATAGGTATTTTTGCGAAAGGACTAGGGGTTTCGGTCTACATGCAGAGTATTCCCATTTAGAATTTTTCTTGTTTTAAACTATTGTACATTTTCTAATGCGCAGCAGTTTAAAACTTTTTTTTTTTTGTATCTCATCTTTTGTACCTCTTGTTTGTACTTGCACCTCATATATACTCATAAACCTCTTGTTTGTATTTGCACCTCATGTATTAGTATTTACTTGGTCTTTTCTCTGAGCTCATTGCAGGCTATGGTCCTAACGATTATTTTCATTTCCTACCCAGTTTTCCATGCCAGGTTTCTTTCTAAGCTTTTCCTCATGCTTCAATTTTTCCACATTTTCAGCAGCTTTTTTCTTTTCCACACGGTTCTGCAAACAAGCATAGAAATTGTTATACATGTTAGTAGAATAATCTTTTAAATCCCTACATCCCAAATGAATATCCAAAATTTATTTCATGTTCGGACTCTTGAATACAGCAAGCCGGTTGTGATCGAGGTGCCCTGAGATGTTGCGTTCACAACGTGAAGCATGTGTAGCGAGAACTTCACTGTATTTGAGCCTTTGTGACTACAAACGTAATTTAAAATTACATGCGACACATGTCTGTGCAACTGACCTTAAGAGGATGTTCGTATAAAGCCGCGCCAAAAGCAACAAGAGAGAAGTGCATACAAGCATGGATATATATGTATGTTCGTAGCGTTAAGAATTTCGGCAATCAACAGTCCACACACACACTCTCTCTCTCTCTCTCTCGTAACTCGAATTTCATTTTCTTCTCACGATTCTAGGGTTTAGCCGTGAGCAAATCGGGTCGACCTTCGGATCTCGAAGTTAGGCATCGTATGTATAATTTCTAAAGCGAGCAAAGCGAAAGTAAAAACTATGAGAAAAAATCAAGGCTAAAGCGAACAAACTGAAAGTAAAAACTATGAGAAAAAAATAAAGATGATGCCCAACTTCTTGAGATCCGACCCGATTTGCTCATGGCTAAACCCTAGAATTGGTGAGAAGAAAAATGGAATTCGAGGTTACGGAGAGTGTGTGTGTGTGTGTGAATGTACGGTTGATTCTTTGAAATTCTTACGTATGAGCATACATATATATCCATGCTTGCTATGCGCTTCTCTTGTTGCTTTTGGCGTGGCTTTATATGAACGACCTCTTAGAAGGTTGTCTTTGCCGAATTATGTGTCGGCATGTAATTTTAAATTACGTTTGTAGTCAGCGAGGGCTCAAATACGGAAGTTACGCTGCACATGCTTCACGTTTGTGAAGCAGCGGCTCGAGCACTGGATCACTGTCGGGCTTGCCAGTATTCGATGAATACGAACATGAAATAAATTTTGGATATTCATTTGGGAGGGAGGGATTTAAAAGATTATTCTACTAACATGTATAACAATTTCTATGCTTGTTTGCAGAACCGCGTGGAAAAGAAAAAAGCTGCTGAAAATGTGGAAAAGTTGAAGCATGAGGAAAAGCTTAGAAAGAAACATGGCATGGAAAACTGGGTAGGAAATGCAAATAATCGTTAGGACCCATAGCCTGCAACGAGCTCAGAGTGAAAAGACCAAGTAAATAATAATACATGAGGTGCAAATACAAACAAGAGGTTTATGAGTACATATGAGGTGCAAGTACAAACAAGAGGTACAAAAGAAGAGAAAAAAAATAAAGTTTTAAATTCTTTGCATTAGAATTTACAATAGTTTAAAACAAGAAAAATTCTAAAGGGGAATACTCTAGACAGAGATTGAAACCCCCTAGTCCTTTGCAAAAAAACCTACTGACAATAGAAATGGATGATTGACCATTTTCAGAGTAACAGTTAATTTTAGGGTTGGAGAGTGGTGATTACTTTTCCGTTCTTCAATTAGTAAAGTGGAGATATACTCCTTGCAGTTCAAAATAAGTCTATAGTAGAGGTTTTCACTTTATTTTAAGAAATGGACATGTTACTACAACTTTATTAAGTTGTACTTTTTATCAAATTTTAGTTTCTATAACGACATTTATTTTGGATCGAAGGGAGTAGTATCTGTTGTATAAATTGCATATGATGAGTTGGTCTGTTTTTAACTTTATGCCTATTATATAAATTTAGAAAAATGAAAACCAAAACACAAATTTCGTGCTCATTGAGAACTTGAGCAAAAGATTTTGAATATATACTCGAAAATATAACAAATAAAAAGGCACCTTGGGATCCAGAAATTGAAGGACATTTTCAACTATTTTTTCTAGTTCAAGCTTTATCAAATCACACAGTGCGGACATCATCAACAATAGGCTGAGCCTGACAGAATAACAGTGCATAATCTATCAAATGTTTTAATCAACCATGTCAAATATTGAGGAAAAAACACAAATCTGGAGTTGAGGACTCACCCTCTTTTCATTTGTAAATATGAATTTGAATTAGATACACAGATGCAAAAAAATTGTGATTCTAATAAATTCAAAAGACCTTTTCTTTTCAAAAATAAAATTGAATTATCAGATTCAAACCTTGGCATATCTCTGTCTTTGAAAACTAATTCCTTCCAATTGTGCAGATCCATCACTTAATTCCTTCCCGGCAAGATCGGCCGAATAGGTCTGCCATTTTGTAAATCGGATGAATTCTATCATCAACTCTGTCCGCAGTTCTGATCCATTCAGCAGATTTGCGGACTGAGTAGGGATGAACAAGAGAGATCGGAGGATGAGAAGCTTGGCGGCGGTCTAAAAGATGAAGAAACAATTAGGTGAAGTCAATGGTTGAAGGTAAGAATTTTTTCCTCGTACGTGTACAGTTGTAGTGGAGTATTAATATAGGATCTAAACTACACGCACACCCCTAGTTTACCGGGAGACGTGGCCGGAGAGTGGTTATAGGGACCACTAAAAAACAAAAATTAACCCTCACACACGTACTTGTACTTATAGTCTCTCACTTTCTTTTCCCCTTTTAGTTGAACATTTTTTAATTAAAAAAAAAATTTACTTGCAAGCCCTTTTTTAATTTTTTTTTTGTTTTAAATCCCTTTTAATTGGATGGTTAATACATTGCTTCCTCTCCCAAATTAAAAATCCTACTTTTTTTTTTTTACTTTGTTTTATTTCTAAAATAATAAATAGGGGTGGCTTGGTAGGTAAACCAATTGTATTTTGCTTATACCATGTACCTACCAAGTTTAACTTGATACATAAAAATCTATACCATATACCAACCGACTAAGTCGGTATACCAACTTAGTTGGTACGGTAGCCGGTAGGTAATCGGTTGGTACGGTAGGTACTTGGTTGGTACTAGACTCTACCGAATGTATATATAAAAATAACATTTTTTCCATTGAAACCAAATAAATATAATAGTACTTCATTATAAAATTCAAAAGAGATTATAACATAATAATAATCCCAAAGTGCTTGTATCTACAAGATAATAACATTAAAATAGACGGGGATTCAGCCAAAGTCAAGGGAATTCTAATGTCATCAATCTTTGATAAAACACAATTCAAGCAATGTAATTCCTTGTATAAATTATTTTTCACCTTATAATTGACTTTCCTATTCCAAGATTAGTGATAACATGTTTAATGATATGTAAATATTAATTTGTGACGAAGTCACCTAGTAGGCAAACATGTATGTGTCATTACCATCGTTGGACGACACCTCCTAATTCATTATCTTGACACCTTGACACGTCTCACCGCTCATGCCTAGGCAAGCGAGGCGCACTCCTGAGCTTGCCCACTGCCATCCTACATCTTCTCTCAAGCATGCCAAGAAGCTCATGTTTAATAAATATGTCAAACTCGAACTCAACCTAAAATTCTGACTTTTGCCGAAGGCAACTTGACGAAACAACTTAAAATTGCGATAATCTTTCTTGACCCCTTTTTATGGCAACACATCTCTTAAGGAAATCATTCCTAAGAAGATCGCTTTCCATAATAAGGTCGGAGAAATAATATAAAGCCCTTTAAACCGATCTATCTCAATTCTCTCTCCGACAATATCTATCTTCCAAGTGCTAATCTGTCCAACCACGTCGTTACTCCAAACCTTGATATTTTTCCTAGAGTTCCATGGTAAATCATTCCATGGCCTTGATGACAATGTGCAGTTGTTGCGGAAGTAGGCAAATTTAATTGCCGAGAAATTCAGGTTAGTAACCCTTGTGTGAAAAGCATCAGTACGATTAACCTTAATTCATGAAGATGCTACTGAGAAAATTAGGCACTAAGTGTAGGATTTGATATGAAAAGTTGAAGGGAGAGAGAAAGAGAAGGTTGGGACAGTTAGGGAGTAGGGGGCTGAAGAAAAGAAAAGAAAAAGTAAAAACATTTTATACTAGTAGTACTTCTTTACTTAAGACTTGACTGTATATCATCAAAGAGAAAACAAGAAAGGGACTCTGACATTAATAAGAAATACGATTAAAAGAGTATTGAGATGTTGTTGACTTAATTACCTTGCTGGAAAAGGGGAAGGGGGTGCTAGTCAAAGTTTTGATGTTCTGGGACAGAAAATAAATTGAGAGAAAGAGTGTTGAGATGTAATTTGACTGAAACTCCTTGCTGGAATAAGGGAAGGGGTGCTAGGTAGAGTGTTGATGTTCTGGGACAGAATTATGGGCTTCCCATAAATGCCGATTGATAACACCGAGCTTTGTGCATGCCCATTGTTGCCCCATATAAGAAAACATTGTCAATTGCGCCCATCTAATTTTAAGCTTGTAAAGTGGCTAGATCGCCGGTGGGCATGAATTGCCGTCTGTACATTGTAAAGTGGCTCCCACCTACGGTGGGGTCAGGAGGGTCGGATGTACGTATCCTTGCCCCTGTATTTAAAGAACGAGAGAGGTTGTTTCTGAATGACCCAAGATGAAAATTGCGTCGAAAATTGCATGGACATACTGCTGTTTCATAACAAAGAAGCGTAGTCAGTTTAGTGAGCCATTTTGTATTATTCCATCACATTCCCAAGCCAAAAATAGTGAGTCTTTAGCAATGATGGAAAGACAATACAAATCTTATGACAAGGAAAAATGCTGAGTAGCTCATCAGAAAATTATGATTTAAGTCTTGAACTTTAGTTATGAATTTGATTTGTCATGGACTATAAAAAAACTCGTGTATGTACTTGAAATTTAGTTATGAATTTGATTTGTCATGCAGGCGTGATGTAGTGCAATTTGGTGATATGCTTTTTCACCCCTAATTTTATGTTCTGTCATGTAACTTGAAACTTATGTTGATTATTAGTTTTGATGTTTCCGGTCTAACAACTATTTCTACCTCTCTAGGTTTGCTCGAAGAAATCAAAGATCTTTGGCTTGTTTTGTTGCTCTCTATGTTGCTATACCCTTCAAATGGTTTTCACTCGACAACTTCTATGGAGAACATTGCCGATTTTAAGATGAAGGTGGATTTATTTGAGAGAGTTGAGAATGCAATCATCAGACTAGGTATTACTTATACTCTTTTAATACTGTTTGTACTAAGTCTCTGCAAGGGTGTATTATGGGAATGACGGGCCGGTGAATGGTATGGTGCTATACACAGGGGCAGACCTTAGTGTCAACCTAAGGGGGCAAGTGCCCCCCTCCCCACCCCCTGATTTCCAAGTTTCTTTAAGAGAAAGGAAAGGGGAAGAGAGGGGAATGGGAGGTGAGGGAATTCGTTATTTTATTAAGATGCTCTAGAGTAAGGAAGGAAAGGAAAGAAAATAAAAATAGATACACTTGCACCCTTAATGAAAGAAGAAAAAAAGTTATATTTGAGGCGTAAACTAGGTTTATCGAAAACATGTTTAATGAAATTTTCTTTACTCCGAAATCTTCTCGGTTTTGGGAGGATTGCTAAGGAGAGAAACTCTCAAAATTTCTTCCCCTTTCCTCCACTTCCTTTCCAAAAAAAAGACCTGGGCAATGGATTTGCAGGAGGCTTTCCTACAATATCTATGGGAAGCCAACGTGTCTTGGGGTCTCTCGAGTAAGCGTTTGACCTGCATTTGAAGGGTTGTGGCAAGCTAGCGCAACTGGGCCCATGCCTATTGAACACAAATATCTCGGGTTTCCTTGACTAATCACAAGTTCACCCAAATGTCCTTGGACGATATTGGTACTCAATGGTAGTTTGTGGGGACTCAAGTACCACTCCAAACCTCAATAACAAACCGATGTGGGATATTACAAAATATTTTAAAGGTCTCCATATACCACATCAGATCAATGTGGAAATGTGGAGTGGTACTTAAGTTCCCATGAAGTACCATTGACACCAATGTTATCCATGGGCTTTTGAGTGGGCTGTGGTTAGTCGAGTGAACCCAAGTTCTTGTGTTCAGTGGGCAGTGCGGTGGTCCTAGCGTAGCGGATGGGGTCTTCGGACTCAGGTCGCTACTCTATATTTTTTATTAGCGTGCAGATGATGACAAAGGTGTGAAAGGTGCGAGGGAGGAGGGGTTGAGCCGGATTACCATCTCTTGACGCCTATAAGGGGTCTAACATATTGAGAAGATCTCTCGTGTGAGGGGAGCAGGGTGATTCCGCTCATAAACCAGAATAGAAAACCTTCTTTCTCTACCTAGCTTGGAAAGGATAAGGCGCTTGAACCAAACTAGGCTCACATGTCGGTAGGTGGCCCCTCCGATTGTGAAGTTGGCTCCTTGGAACTTGACGGGTCGAGAACTCAAAACCAGTCCTTTTCTGGGTTGGTATAAGCCTACCTAGCCTATTAAAAGAGCCTAATCCAATGTTAGCATCTCCAACAGTAAGGGTTGGCAAAGGGAGAGGGTTAGAGGACAGAGAGGCGTGATTCCATTTCAATTCGAGCAATCAAGTGATAAGTAATGGATAGAAATTTTTTAGAGTAGCGAGTAAAATAATACATTTATTGTTAGCTTTTCAAATTGTTAAAATTCATTTTTTAATATAATTTAATACAATTTTATTCATATATTTTAGAATAAAATTTTTTAAGGACTAAAGTTATCGTCTTTTGCGTTTTGACCATCAAAAGTTAACGGTTAAGATTTAGCGGCATCCATCCCAGGGACTACCAACATGCAAAAAGAGCAAACTTTGGTCAATGATATGCTAAGTCTAAATGTAGGGACTAATCACATTAAGCAACTTTTTACTGGGACCAATGGTGGAATTTACACATAGCTTTTTAAGGCTGAAAAAGCAAAGAATGATATTTACAATACTCAAAACTTCTTATTTTAAAAATCATGGATCAAATTATCCCAAAATTACTGAAACAAGGAAGTTCTTTAAAAAAATAGAAAATGTGTACGCTTAATGAGAAATTATAATTTCTCTCTCCAGTGTCATTTTACTCGCTACCCTTTTATGCTTTTTGAACGATAACTTCTCGCTCTTTTCCGATTAAAATGATTCAGAGTGCTACGAGTTCGTTTTTAAATAAACTACGAGTCCAAAAACATAACGTAGTATTTATTCTTATTTCTTTGATTGGTACATTTGTGTAAATATTACCTTTTATATGTACTATATTCTCAGTTTTTTTTTAAAAAAAAACATAGCACTTTCAATTATTTTGATAGGATAAATGAGTGAGAAGTTATGCCCAAAAAACTGTCAGGGTAGCTAGTAAAATAACAGTGAATAGAAATTATAAATTTTTGTTTGCCCTTCATATTTTATAAAACCATTTGCTTTAGTAATTATAAAACAATCGTGTCTTGTCTTTTTTATCATAAAATGTTTGAGGACTAAAGTAGTGTATTTTTTTTTTCATTTTATTCTTCAAAATTGGTGTACTTAGGTCAACCATGTGCAAAATCTAAGTATAGGACTAATGACAGAAAGTTCCGGAGTGCAGGGATCAATGATGACATTAACCCGAATATAATATAAATCTGACTGTGAAATGCTCGAGTTATCCCATCGACGATTGGGGATGGTAAGTTCATAAAGTGCATCGTTCTTTTGATGTGGGTCTTAAGGGCGTATGGGGTGGTAACTGGTCATGGGTATAGCGTCTTAATGTGAGTCAGGTCATGCTCGGAGGGAGGGAAGGGGATATACCTATGACCTAAAAGTCAACTCAATTTTTTATACTGACATGCTCTAGTTATCTCATTGATGATTGGGGATGATAGGTTCTACTCTTTATGGCATGCAAGTGCATTGCTCGTTTAGAGTTGGTCGCGTTGGGGTTTGAGGAGAGGAGGGGGGGGGGGGGTGATGCGGGTCTTACTGGGAACTGCTATCACAAGGCTAAGGCTGGTAATGATACATGTGACAAATGAATTATATGCACTTGTTTAATACTTGTCATTATTATAAATATTTCACTACTATGATGCAGGTCTTGATAAAGTTTGGGAATTGAAACCACTGGTCAACGGTCATGTTATAATGAGTAAGTTGCAGACTAAAACTGGAGGCCCAATTGTTAAAGAATGGGTGAGGCATTCTATCTATCCTGCACCAGATAACTAAAAAGGGAATATGCGCTGGTTTAATATTTCTCATTAATGTAATTATTTATTTCACTTGTCATTGGCAGAAAGAAAAGCTGAAACAATGGCAGCTTGCTCATCCTTCTGGGACTGCAGAAGAAAGCATAGATTGGATGGTGAGGCAAACTCAATCAAAGAAAAACGTTTTCGGGTCAACGAAAAATAGGTCGTTTCCTCCGTAAAACGACTTATCGACTCCTCGATATTTCATTTTACGGATGCGGCCTTTGTTCCTTCTCGTCGCTCTCTCTCACGTCGCTATCTCTCACGCTCATAAGGTAAACCCTCTTTCTTCTCTTGATTTTTCCATTCTCTTCCCCCTCTTCTTTGCTGATTAGGGTTTCTACTAGATCTACACTCAAAACAATAGGATTTTTTTTTCAGATTTTCTTCAGTTTAGCATTTTGTAGATCATTAGGGTTTATTCACGTTTCTAAATTTCTTTCAGTTTTAGGGGTTTTTAAGAACGATCTCTAACCTTTTATTTTTCGCTTTTATGGTTTTTGTAGATCTATATATGAGAGAAACAATATGCAAGGGATAGGAACAAAAAAGGTATCAAATTATTTTTGATTTGTAGTTGTATATGTAAAATAAAAATCAGTTTTTTTGATGTATATTATGAGTGTGGGGGTTGGTGGTTGTTTGATTCAGTTAGTACCACATATTATGGGTTATGATTTGAAATGTTTTTTTGACAGATATCTTGTGCATCATCATAAAACTAAATTCTTTCAAGTGATTTATAGGCTGCCCCATTGAAAGGTACAATCATTATCTTTTGAATCCTTCAATTGCAGTTTCAATTTTAGTGACAGGGTCCTTTTGTGAAGTTAATCGATGATACTTTGAACTTGATAGTCATTTAGATTGAATTTTGACCAAAGAATTATGAAAATTGAAAGAGTCGTAAAATTTATCGATGTACTATGAATTAAACTCCCTCCGGCCCTAAATAAATGTCGCAAAAAGTTTCAAATTTGCTCTTGATTCAAGGGCAAATTAAAAAAAAAAAAAAAGAATTGACATTCATTTAGGGGTAGAGGGAGTACTATCTTTCTTTTCGAGATGGAGGGAGTATTTAGCAAAATGTGTGATTTTTGCACTGTTGTCAATAGAACATAAAACTGAAGATTTATTGAGATTTTTGATAGGCTGATTTTGAGGATGCAATGTCACCAAGTTGGGAGGACATGTTAACTTGAAGGATGCTTTCCATGACAAGGCTAGAAACACAGTTTACAAGCTAAATGATCAGATTGCTAAGCTCTTTGATGGCCATAGAGGCTGGCACCTCCCAGAGGCTCACATCTTTATTGATAGGCTGCAACTACTGGATGCCTAGTTGAATTTGGCCTCTATTTTTACCACAATTATGCTGCATTCCACCGCAACCAATGTGAGGTAGTAGTGATCTCTACGCAATACTAAATATATATATATATAATTAGCAATAACCGACAAATACTTTCGACTTACCATTTTCTTGTTTTATTCAAATCATTCTCATCCACGAAGGACACAAGTTCTTCCACAAGATAAGGTAATGCAGCTCCAATGATTTTGTGGTTATCTGAACCAGTCTTTTCAACATAACCTTGCAGAGTTGATGCTAATATTCCCTCATCAGCTTGATAAAGAGCAAAGGCGCCTGTTGATCAATTCCTCTGGTTTTTCAGTGTTTCCTACTTCTGCCGCTTGATCTTTATCCATGGAGTCTGATTCACGGACCAATCTTTTCTTACCAACTCTCAGATCTTTATCCATGGAGTATGATTAAGTTCTTGCGGTTCTTCTTTGAGCAGTAGTTTATGCAAGTTGCATACATTTCGTCATCTATAAAAACCAAAGTCGAAAAAACTTGGATAGTATACAAAAACCAAAGTCGAAATTTATGGCCTTTGAACCATCGTTGATTCACAAATGATATACTTTAGATATATGAAATTTGAACCCATCCAACGGATCATGAGAGAAGGGAAATTACCACTTTTAAACGAAGCACAAGTGTGAGTTTCACAATTGGTGAGAGAGAGTGCAAAGGCACACTGGAAGTGTGATACCAAAAGTCAATTCCAGTGTGCCTTTGCATTCTCTCTCACCAATTGTGAAACTCACTCTTGTGCTTCGTTTAAAAGTGGTAATTTCCCTTCTCTCATGATCCCTTGGATGGGTTCAAATTTCATATATCTAAAGTATATCATTTGTGAATCAACGATGGTTCAAAGGCCATAAATTTCGACTTTGGTTTTTGTATACTATCCAAGTTTTTTCGACTTTGGTTTTCGTAGATGACGAAATGTATGCAACTTGGCATTAATAATATGTGCAACTAACAGCATGCAGCCACTCTAATATTTGCATTAAATAAAAATAGATGATAAAATATATTTATATTTTTAAAATTGAAGTAGGGTAGAATTGTTAAAATTGAAGCTCATGCGTTGAATTTGTTTATACTTTATTGAAGCTATAATTGCTTTTTATCTACCACTTTGAACATGAAAATTACTCGCTCCATCTCTTATAGTTTTATTAGTGAATGATTATTTTGAATTTATTAATATACGGATTATTTGGAAAAAAAATCGTTTTAGCAAAAATTTATTAATTCTCCTCCTAAAAGGAAAGAAAAAAAAACAAAAAAAAAAAAAAACGTAGAAATTATTTGACTAATACGTAGAAATTTATTGATCCCCCTAAAAGGATTATTCTGATTAAACAAAATCCTCCTCCCAAAAGGATAGGGAAAAAAAAAAAAAAAAAAGAAAGGAAAAGAAAGAAAAAAAAAACAAAAAACAAGGAAAGGAAAAGAAAAGAAAAACTACTCAAATAATACTCAATCCCCATAACCCCAAAGGACGTAGGAAAGAAATACTTAGAAATTATTCGACTAATCCTATATATATATATACACACACACACACAACATACATTTTATTAATTCTCAGTTGATACTGGATAATTTTTCTCTATTTTCTTTCAAACTTTTAATTTTGTAAATATATAATAATCTAAGAAAATAATTAGATAAAAAGTCATTTACTAAACAAAGTCTTAGTTTAAAAACTCATTTATTTTGAGACAAAATAGGTCATTCCATTTATAATGAAGAAAATAAGATATAATAAAGGGGCAATTATCAAATCATCCCTTACCTTAACAAAAAGGATCACATAGGACACCTTAACAAAAAGGATCACATAGGACATATATTTTCGAAATCGACCACTAGGTTCTCTCTTTATAGATGGTTTTGCGTGTCCATAAGGGGCAGCTGTCACACTCTCCCTCCCTCGTTTTTCATTTTTTTTCTTGAAACTTTAAAGTGAAATATCTTAAGATCCAAAAGTAAAAAAAAAAAAAAATCCAATGCCATCGTTGTGTTCGTATCGTCAAGAAAAATCAAACTAGTAGCATCAACATATAATCTGAAGAAAATTTGAGAAGTTCACATTTGTTCCAAGTTCACAGTTGTTTTTTAGAAGTTCACAATTTATTTTTACAATTGGTCCAAAAAACAACTAAAAGAAGTTCACAGTTGTTTAGCTAAATTCATAATTTCTGCATGAAAATGACTATCATTTACTTAATTCACGGCTGTTTTTAGTTAAGTTCACAGTTGTTTTTAGTCTTTCATTGCCTCTATTTTTGCAATTTTATGAGTTTCTTTGACATATTTGTTAAGTTCACAATTGTTTATAGTTAAGTTCACAGTTATTTTTAGTCTTTTATGCCTCTATTTTTGCAATTTTATGAGTGACATATTTGTTAAGTTTACAGTTGTTTTTGTTAGGCTTACAATTATTTTGTCTTTTATGGCCTCTCTTTTTGCACTTTATGAGATTATTTGACATATTTGTTAAATTCACATTTGCTTTTAGTTAAATTCACAGTTGTTTTTAGTCTTTTATGACCTCTATTTTCGCAATTTTATGAGATTATTTGATATATTTGTTAAGTTCACAGTTGTTTTTAGTTAAGTTCACAGTTGTTTTTTAGTCTTTTATGGCCTCTATTTTTTCAATTTTATGAGATTATTTGACATATTTGTTAACCTCACAGTTATTTTTAGTTATGTTCACGATTGTTTTTAGTCTTTATGGCCTTTATTTTTGCTATTTTGTGAGGGGTAAATGACAAATAAGGGTCTGAAGTTTGGGGGTCGTTCGTAGGATGGGGTCTGAACTTCTAAAACTCGCAGATAATGGCTTAAAGGTAGGAAAAATTAGCAATTAAGGGATTTTGACAGAAATGTCATATTTTCTCGTTAAATCAACATGTGTCGTATACGAGCATTGGAAAAATTATGTCTTTAGGTGAGGACATTTGATTCAAAATTACATAAGTGAGCACATTGAAAAAATAAAAATTAGGTGAGAAAATGAGCAGTTTGGCCTTAAGGGGTAAAATTAATATTTTAAACTCTTTAGGACTAAATGAATTTTTTTTTCTCTAATATATAAGTCAATAAATTAAGAATTTTTTTTTAAAAAAAATTATTTTATATTTTTTATTTTTAAAAGAATACTTTCACTGAAATTTTATTGTTTAAAAAATATTTCAGTATTTTTTTAATAAACAATTTACTAAAATAATCTTATCTAAAATCAAAATCCCTAAAATTAAATATCTCTCTCTCTTTCCAAGAAACCCACATCACCTTTCCTCCCACCTCTAATAAGCTTAGAATAAAGAGATATATAATTAAATATAAGAGTGGGTGACGTGAATTTTTTGAAGACAGAGGAGCAAATATAATTATAGGGATTTGAATTTTAGGGTAGGTTAATTTAGTGCAATATTTTTTTGAAATTTTTTTCTCAAATATATAATTTAATAAATTAATATTATTTTTTTTACAAAAATACTTCACTAAATTAGTTTTTTTATAAATAATTTGACTCATTTTATTAACATAACTATTTCAAATAATTTTTTAAAAAAATTAAAGAAGTGAAGTAGTTAATTTACAACATGTGACGTGAATTCTCACTTCTTTAAAAAATAATCATTTATTGAAAGGTTCATTTTTAAAAAATTAATGAATTATTTTTTACTAATGTATAATTTACAAAATCTGACATGGGTTCTCAGTTTTTTCAAAAATATAAATTAATTTAGTTAAATATTTATCTAAAATAATAATTTGGTGAAATATTTTTTCAAAAAAATAATAATTTAGTGAATTATATATTAGTGAAAAATTTACATTTAGTCCTTTAAAATTTAAAATATTTATTTTATTCCTAACATAGTAACATTATTTTCAATTAAGCCCACAAGTGCACGACACATGGTGATTTAATAGGAAAATCTAACATTTGTGTAAAAAAAAAAAAGCCCTTAATTGTTAGTTTTTCCTATCTTTGGGCCCTTATCTGCAAGTTTTAGAATTTCAGACCCCATCCTAAAACGACCCCCAAACTTCAGGCCCTTATTTGTCATTTGCCCTTTTATGAGATTATTTGACATATTTTAGTTTCAATCTATTACTCCCTCTTTTCTAAAATGATATTCTTATTATATTTCTGTTACTACAAATGAACTTTAAACAATAATTAAATGTTGATTTAACTATAGTAATAAAAATCTGAAACTTATAATTGATATGCCATTAATAATATTATTAATAACAAATTTAGCATTTTCATTAAAATAATTAAATTAGAGTTGGTCTTTTTTTTCTAAGCTCAAGGAAAAATCATTTTTACACTGTCACTTAATAATACATGCACTAGCACTCTTTACACAGACACTTTTTTATACTAATACTGACACTTTTTTACCCTATGACACTCTTTATACTGACACTTAATATACATGCACTGACACTCTTTACACTGGTACTTTGTTACACTAACGCTGACACTTTTTTACACTGACACTTAATATAAATGAACTGACACTCTTTACACCGGCACTTTGTTAAACTAACACTGACACTTTTTACACTGACACTTTGTTACATTAACACTGACACTTTGTTACACTAACACTGACACTAGCGGGAGAAACAAAACACGTTTTTTTCTAAAATTAAGGAAAAATGCATTTTTTTAAAAAAATTTTGGCATTAAATTATGAAAAAAATTACTCAAAATTCATTCTTGATAATAATAATAAAAAAGGAAAGATCATTCTGGAATGGTGGGAGAAGGACTGCCTGACTCGTTATCTAACTTTATGGAATATGTTATTGTTCTTCCTACTCCAATCTAACTTCCCACACTTTCCTCATTCCGCACAACCAACTCCAATCACTTCCACTTTCAAAATCCCAATTCCAGTTCTTCCATTTCATGCCAATTCCTACTTTAATATTTTAATGCCTGAGAAGAACAAATTTCCCTAATTCCCCAAGATAAGATCTGTTGCTGAAGAACAAAACCTAGGTGTCAATGCAATTACCAGAGAGAGATACTTGCAACCCGTTCATGTTCCGGTTCCCCCTTTCGACCTCCTCATCGGACCTTTTTCATCAACTTCACATGACGGGACTTGCAGACTTTGATTGAATGGTCGGAGTTGAGATGAAGCCTAGAGATCGGACAGATTTGGGGTGTTGATGAAAGAATACGTCGACTTTGTTCTTCCAGATCGCCGCCACAAAAGTCGACAGCATGGAAAAATGGGCAGAGGGGAGTGACCAGAGATGGTTGAGGGTAAACTTTTTCTTTAGACCATCTACAGTAGTTTCAACATCCTCATTTTTTCAACACCCTTTAAAATTAGACACATAAGCTTCTCTCTCCTCCAACTAATTATTCAATACCCCATTCAACTTTTAACCCCTACATTAGTTTCAACACCCATATTTTTTCAACACCCTTCCAACTCATCATCCTATACTCATCACTTTTATTTTATTTTATATTATATTCTTTATTTTATTATATTTTCTATTCTTTATTTTTCAATATAATTGAGAAATTTATATTGAAAAAAAAGTGTTTTTTTTTCTGTGTCCAAATCAAATAAAACAAGACTCTATTTATAGAGAAAAAAAATTATGAATTTTGGTGTAAAAATTTTTTTTTTTTTTAATTTTTTATATAAGATAATTGCTTTTGAAAATTGAGGATGAAATTTGAAAAAAAAAGGACCAATAGCGACGTGACACATGGCATCTTAAGGAAAAAAGAAAAAAAAAAGGTGAAATGCAGCTCTCACGCGCCTATATAGGAGGTGTATTGCACACACCTTATTCAGACCAATAGCCACGTGACACGTGGCAAAACGGACCCATTTTTTTTTTCAACAGCTGTTGAATTTTTTCAACAAAATCCATTTTTTCAACAGTTGAATTTTTTTTCTCATTGCCATTGGAGGTGTTTCAACAGTTGAAAAAAAAAATTCAACTGACCATTGTAAATGGTCTTAGCAAATTTGTAGACTTTTTAAATACCATCATTTGATTTACTCCGTATACTTTTATTTTTTAAATAAATCTCATTTATAACTAAATGCTAAATTTTGATTAAGTAATTGTATTCTCTTATTTTTATATTTATTCAATCCATTTTTTTTTTGTTGATATAGGCTTGCATCGGGTGTGATACTTGTGTAAATTAAAAACAGGATCTTATACATTAAAATAAAATTGAGTAACTAAAATAAATAATTCTGATTAAACAAAATCCTCCTCCTAAAAGTAAAGAAAACCCAATCTCCTTAACCCCAAAGGACGTAGGAAAAAATACCTAGAAATTATTCGACTAATCCTATATATATATTGATGATGCCAAAAACGTTCGGATCAGCCCAAATTCGGCGGTAGGTTATATCCCAACGATTTAGTAGATAGAGAAACAAACACGTAAACTAAGTCGGGGCTTTTTCGGCGAAGGCCCTCCGGCGTGAGAGTAAGTATTTGCGTGAGAGTAAGTATTTGCTTTTTGAGAGAGAGAAATCATTTGACAAGAGTTTAGAGTCAAAAGATAACGTACCAAGTAATGTGAATTATGGCTTATATTTATAGGCATAGCATTGTATAATTCATGTTGATAGCATATTAGAAAAACGTTGTTACATCCGAAGCATTCCTAATCTTCGCAATAAAGTTATACGCAATTTATCTCATGGATGGTTAATATTGGACGATTGGGTTTCAAAACAACTCTCTCCTCAATATGGTCTCACTCCTAGTTATTCAACTCCCAGAACGATGCTTTGATTTTTTAACTTGCTCCATTCTTTTGTTTCCCCCAACTGAAGGCAACATCACTGGAGCGGGTGGTACAATTCATTCGGACCCATGCACACCATTGGTTAGTGGGACCTTGCCTCCTCCACCGTCGCTTCCACCAAGGATGAATCTCAATCGAGTGGATTGCCAACGGTAGAAATTGCCCTTGACAATCATCGTTGCCGGCGCGACACTAAGCGGCTTACGAACAGTCAGGCTAGGCGAAATAGGGTCGGTGGGAGCCGGCCCATCTGTTCCTCCGGTGGATCGGAGAACACTTTTGAATTGCCAGATGAACACTTTACAGCGGATCTACGAAACACAAGAGGCCTTACTCGAATTGGACCCAGATCACTTGTTGGCTGAATTTATCCGGCCCTCCGGAACTGGGATTTTCCATGAAGGAGAAAGTCGCGTCAATAGGCGAGGTAGTCAAGGGAACAAAGAAAACCACCATGTTGACCAAAACCCCCGTTTATGTGACGTTACTGTCAATTCTAGACAATTGATAGCCTAAGTAGTTCAACCAGTTGGTGAATCCCATCGAGGAAGTGTCGATCAAGTTAGGGATCCGAGGGATCAGTTGAACCAACAAAGAGACCAGGAGGTTAACTCAGTTGACTTGACTTATGAGCAAGGATCAATCAGGGAAAGCGAAGAACTCTACCCCTTCATGATTATTCCCCACGACATAAAACTCCACCTCGCTGTGATCCTTCTTCACGGCGTAACAAAACACCTTCTCGTCATCCCTGAACACCGGCACCATCTGGGCAGGGAGATAATCATGTCGGTCATTTTCAAATTGAAGGCGAGCAAAACAAAGTCGGATTAATGAAAACAAAGACAAGGAGTGATCTCGTCATAGTTCTTACACCATCACGGACGTAAATCCATGAGAACTTCTTCTTCTAAAGAAGAGAATTGACGAAATGGAATTGAGAAAGCTGAAGTTGAGGATGAAGATACTAGTGCCACCAGTCCCTTTTCCTAGTGGATCGTCAACCAACCTCAACCCGACTCTAAAAATATCTAATTTTGAGAAATATTGTGGGACCACATATGCCCGCGATCATGTACAAGGCTTTGAGTCAACCATGACACATTTATCTAAAGCAGATGATATACTCTACAAGGCCTTTGCCAACACCTTCACTGAATCAGCTCTATCCTGGTTCAGAGAACATAAGAAAGGCAACGGTAATGAGGAGAAAGTTTCTCGACCATTTTGCAACATCGGGCTAACGAAAAAAGAGGATGACCGACCTAGCCAACATCGACCAAGGAAAAACAGAATCCACGCTAAACTACTACAATCGTTTAAGAGCAATGGCCGATCAGATCGATGAGAGCTTAACCGATTGAAAAGTGATTATTTGCTTTAATTCGGGTTCTGATCATGCCAACTGATTTATGAGCTTTCGGCTAGAAAGCCAAAGACCAAGTTGGTTCTCTATAATCGAGCTTATGCAAGAGTTGTGGTCGAAGAAAGTAGTAAGAAGAGATCTGACAAAGTCAAGACAACCCAGACATGTCCAAACAAGAATTCAAACAGAAGCGGTCATAAAAGGAAAAACCGTACTCGAGCTACAGAAAAAGTCGAGGTCTTCACTCCACTCACTAAGCCGATCACGAAAATTATGCAATCGGTCGACCTACCAAATCCCAAGCCACTGAGTGGAAAGTCCAAATATGTTCGAGACAATTCAAAATATTGTCCTTTTCACAAAGGTTATGGACATGAGACGGAGGATATTATCTTCTTGAAGATAATGATTTAGAGGTGGGCCGACGAGGGCAAGATTGATCGTTATGTTATGAGGAAGGATAACAAGCGCGAACGAGACGACGACCACATGGAAGAGAGAGAAGATCGGCCTTCCCGCGCTAAGCTCCACATTATCCGAGAAGTAGTTATTTCTAATAAGAATATGAAGGATCAAATACACGAGCCGAGCAAAGTCTACCAAATACACGGTCTGATTATCATTAGACCGCATCTTTTCCTCAATTTGTAGCCTCTTCATCTGTTGATTCGCTTTTTCCTTTTCTATGCGCGCCTTGCAGGGATCAAAAATTATATTTATACTTTCTAAAAGGATAGGAATAGACTTTTTTCAGGTTATATTTGATAGAATACCTTGCAAGCTTCCTCATGTTCTTTATGCTTCCTGGCAGCTTTGATGCTCGGACTCTTTGGTTTACCTTGCCGTACTCGTGTCGGATACTCCTATTTTAGTCTTGTTGACAAGAGTCCGACGGGGTAAACCGAATAGTCCGAGCATCATAGCCTGGCAGTCCGAGTTTGCTTTCCCCGACAGAAGTCGCATTTCTTCAAGTATGGAAAATCCGTCTTCAGCTGTATAGAAAAGGTACAAAGGCAGTTAATAATACATGCATTGATAACACTCTCTACACTCGCATTTTGTTATAACACTTTGTTACAACACTCACACATTTTTACACTGTGGATTGGGGGAGGAGTTGTTAAAAATAAATTTAAAATGATTAATTTAAAATGATTAATTTAAATTGTGCTCCGAAATTCGATTTAGCGCCATCTTCGACTGGTTTTAGGTCAAGTCCTAAGGTTTCAAACTTATGATTAACGTTGCCTGCATCATCGTCATATATGCGCAACATACCCTCGTATGTCACCCTTTTCTCACCATCAATAAGTTCGCCATAAGCAGAAAATGCTTTATCGATGATAGTGCTAAATTCCTCGTTCGTACTCTTTTTGGAGTTTTCCTAGGTTCGTTATTTATTCTTCCTTCAAAATGAAACAAAATACAACTATTTACTCCGAGATCTTAGTACATGAATTTAACAAAATACAACTCTGTACCTTTTCTATACGGCTGAAGATGGATTTTCCATACTTGAAGAAATGCGACTTTTGTCAGGGAAAGCAAACTAGGACTGCCAGGAAGCTTGCAAGGTATCCTATCAAATATAACCTGTAAAAAGTCTATTCCTATCCTTTTAGCAAGTATAAATATAATTTTTGATCCATGCAGGCGCGCATAGAAAAGGAAAAAGCGAATCAACAGGTGAAGAGGCTGCAAATTGAGGAAAAAATGCGGTCTAATGGTAATCCGAACAACAGGTCTGGAGGACGTAACAACGCTGCTTGCGGAGCAGGACAAAATCATCGCTAGGGGATAGCTGTTTGCTATGATGTGAATTCTGTGTGCACGATGAATTCTGTTAAACAAAATGCTGCAAACAGGTGTGTGGTTCAGTAAAGACATGTAGTACATCATATATTTTGGTATGGTTAGAAAAAACAGGCTTGAAAAGAATAACTAGAAAAGGAAAGCTTACATCATTACCCCAAGTAGATGACACCTGTGTATTCAATCTTCTGTCTGCCTTTCTTGTTTAAATCTGTCTCTTTCCTGTTTAAATCTGTCTCCTGTGTGCTCTGCCCTGTCCTTATTGCCTCACGACCTACTTCTGTTCTCCACTTAAATCTAATCTTTTTTTAGTCCAACATAATATCATCTTCAGTTGCATTTCGATTCTCCCATCTCACTGATATCCCTGTTTAGCAAGTTAATCTACTCATTAGTCAAATCAGGTTCTGATGAGAGCTTCATTTACTTGTCTTCTGCATTCTTCTGGTGTTGGTATGGTGCTGTAAAGCATGCATCATATCCTGATTTCATTGAGATCACAACATTAATTATCTCTCTCCAGGATTGATATTTTTTTTTTCTTCTGATTGGTCATTAATCAATATCATTTCTTCTCATCTTCTTTTATAGATACAACACATTCTTCAGTTAGTTTTGAAATGTATATACTGTGCACTTATTCTGCGGTCTCACTCCTAATTAGCTCAATTTAATAGGGCCATGAGACGCACACATATATATGTAGTAGTGACACTTTGAGAAAAAAAATCTTCATGTTGGTATTTAGGTGCTATGTTTGAATACACAGGAGCCATCGACTTGGGGTAATGATGTAAGCTTTCCTTTTATAGTTATTCTTTTCAAGTCGGTTTTTTCTAATCATACCAAAGTATATGTTTTACTGCATGTCTTTACTTAACCACACACCTGTTTGCAGCATTTTGTTTCACAGAATTCACCGTGCACACAGAATTCACATCATAGCAGACAACTATCCCCTAGCGATGATTTTGTCCTGCTCCGCGATCAGCGTTGTTACCTCCTCCAGGCCTGTTGTTCTGATACCATTAGACCGCATCTTTTCCTCAATTTGCAGCCTCTTCATCCGTTGATTCGCTTTCTTCCTTTTCTATACGCGCCTGCAGGGATCAAAATTTATATTTATACTTGTTAAAAGGATAGGAATAGACTTTTTCAGGTTATATTTGATAGGATACCTTGCAAGCTTCCTCATGTTCTTTATGCTTCCTTCTGATGCTCGGACTCTTTGGTTTACCATGCCGTATTCATGTCACTCCTATTTTAGTCTTGTTGATGACAGGTGTTCGACGGGGTAAACCGAAGAGTCCGAGCATTATAGCCTGGCAGTCCTAGTTTGCTTTCCCCAACAAAAATCGCATTTCTTCAAGTATGGAAAATCCATCTTCAGCTGTATAGAAAAGGTACAAAGACACTTAATAATACATGCATTGACAACACTCTTTACACTTGCATTTTGTTACAACACTGACACATTTTTACACTGACACTCTTATACTACCGTCGGTTTTTACACCAACACCTAAGACACTAGCGGGAAAACAAAATCCTCCTCCTAAAAGGAAAGAAAAAAAAACAAAAAAAGGGAAATAAAAAGAAAAACTACTCAAATAATACCCAATCTCCTTAACCCCAAAGGACGTAGGAAAAAATACATAGAAATCATTCGACTAATCCTATTTATAGATATATATGCATCATACGTTTTATTAATTCTCCGTTGATGCTTTATAATTTTTCTCTATCCCCTTCCCTGCCAGTCCATCTGAATTCTAAGCTTTCTTTTTTTTCGGTATTCCTGTATGTTTGAATTCTCTGACGATGGAGACACAAAATAATGTAAGTTTGAATTCTATGATGACAGAGACGCAAAATAATGCAAGTTTGAATCCTCTGACGATGGAGGCGCGGAATAATGCAAGTTTGAACGATCAGATGATGAAGGCGCTGAAAAAAAAGAATAATCGGATGATAAAGGCGCAGAAAAAAGAGAAGAAACGGATGATGAAGGCACACAAACAAGAGAGAAAAACCATATTTATCAGTCCTCCTCCTACTCCGAGTCCTCAGCCCCACCCTTGGCCTTGGTTTTTAGTTACTCATGGGGACAAGGCAAACGGTCACCATTTTTATAGCATATTAGAAAAACGTTGTTACATCCGAAGCATTCCTAATCTTCGCAATAAAGTTATACGCCATTTATCTCATGGATGGTTAATATTGGACGATTGGGTTTCAAAACAACTCTCTCTCCTCAATATGGTCTCACTCCAAGTTATTCAACTCCCAGAACGATGCTTTGATTTTTTAACTTGCTCCATTCTTTTATTTCCCCCAACTGATCCAAATTGTCGTGTCGTTTTCTTTACTCAGTCGGAGGAGGACTCTTCAATTGTCTTCTTTTGCAAGCCCGGGGACAGTTTTTTCC
Organism: Adenophora triphylla var. japonica; assembly: GCA_022495995.1. Classification (NCBI taxonomy): domain Eukaryota; kingdom Viridiplantae; phylum Streptophyta; class Magnoliopsida; order Asterales; family Campanulaceae; genus Adenophora; species Adenophora triphylla. The sequence goes on from JAFEMH010005680.1 coordinate 29,905, forward strand.
ATCAACACCATATTGAGACCGTTTCTGCTGTTGTTGATGCTGCAACAACATTTCAGGGAAAGATATATTGTGTCACACCGATGAATTTTGAATTATTGGTACTTGATCTTTGTGATATTTCAAGGCCTCAGGTTACAACTTTGATCAACAAGACATCATTCGATTTCGATCTAATAGTACCTCCATATGCTTTGTGCTATAGATATGAATACCTTTTTGAGTTTTGTGATGAGCTCTTTGTAGTTGTACAAGCTTTTAAGGGATCGCATACACAGTCTATTGACAGCTTTTCAATCTTTCGAGCGGACTTGTCTGAAAACATGATGACATGGGTTAAAGTGAGGAGCATTGGTGAGAATTGTGCTATTTTTATTGGTGCCGTTGGCCGTGGAATGTGTAGCTTAGCATCACCAGAACATGGTGTTAAGGGAAACACAGTATATTTTATGAATGTCCTTGATCGTTGCCTTTATTCTTACGATTTGCTAGAACAAAGCTATTCGATATATCCGCCATGTCCCAATGTGAAGCGAACCAAATCGGAGTTCTGCTGGATTCCTATGGATTATATCAGTAAAAGCTAGTTTTTGTTTCTTTTGTTATTTAAGGTCACGAGTTTCTGTTTCTGTTCTTGTACCTAGTACTCCCTCCGACCCAAAATGTTTGTCTCATTTGACTTTTTTGTTGAACTTTGATCACAAATATATGATAATTTAATTATGTTCATGAAATTCTAAAAATTCCTATTGATTCACCATTAATAATATTATCAACAACAACTTTTAGAATTTCATGAATATGATTAATCTCTCTTAAATTTGTGGTCAAAGTTCAACAAAAAAATCAAATGAGACAAATATTTTGGGACGGAGGGAGTACAATATAAGTTTGAGTTTCTTGGATGGTTTTTGTTTCTTTTTGAAGGAGTATTATTTAACATCGACTTTCTCTTACAGAGTACACATTTTTTTTAAGGTTAGAGTTTCTTGAATAATTTTGTTTCTTTTAGAGGTGTAATGTCCCTGATGTGTAATACATGGAGATGTTTCATACTCCCTCCGTCCTGCTCGTCGCTCGAAATAGAATTTCGGTAATCTTAATTACACTTTGACCAAGTAATTTAAATAAAAAATAATTAATCAATATGAAAATCTAAAACTTGTTATTGGGAGTATTATTAATCGTGATACAATAACAATTTTTAAATTTTTTTAGGTTCATTTCTTCAAAATATAAGTAAAATGCAATTAAGTTGACCAATTGTCCTATTTCGAGTGTAACAATTAGAAATTAATGTTGACTAATTATGAATGAAACAATTAGCTTCTTGTTTAGAAATTATTCAACCAATTATGATGGCAATAATTTCAAAGTAATTCCTAATTAAGCTTCTATTTTGTAATTGACGTTGGCAATAAGGAAAATGTAACATAGACACACTTGGTTCTTTCTTTCAAAGTAGATTCAAGGCTATTTTCATAGTGATTTCACTTTGGCCAATGGACAAGTTACTTGGTTGCCAATTTCCATGACTTTTTCCTTTTTTTTTTTTTAATATATTTTATATAATTATATAAAATAATAAAATAAAAAATATATCAAAAATCATATTTTTTTAATAATTGTATGGATAATTATTTTTAATAATTGTACGGGTAATTTTAAAAATATTATTACTAATACATTATTTAAAAAAATAAAATAATAAATATTTTAGGTAAGTTGAAGTAAAGAAAAATAAACATTTTATTAAAGGTTGGGTTGGGTTGGGTCATTGATGGAAGTATAAATTATATAAGGTTGAAGTGGCATATATGAAAGTGAGAAAAATTAATATTTTATTTGAGATTGAATTATATAAGGTTGAAGTGGCATATATGAAAGTGAGAAAAATTAATATTTTATTTGAGATTGAGTTGGGTTGGGGTCACTGAGGATATTCTTAGTATCTTAGCATTCATGTGCTTGTAACCAAATAGGTTTTCATATATAACCATGCTTATACAATGATGAATATATTAAAAATATTAAGAATCATGTCCTTCTTTTACATACCCCCTCCGTCCCTGAAAGATTGTCCCATTTGCCATTTTGACTTGTTCCAAAAAGTATGTCCCATTTCTAAATTTAGGCATAAATGTTAGTGCAAATCTACTAAGGTACAAGAAGGTGAAGCTCTTTCTTAATAATTGCAAAATGTACAACAGGACAATCTTTTAGGGACGGAGGGAGTATAATTTTATTCTTTTCTATTACTTGTATATAAAAAATAAAATAAAGACACCTTGAGCAAATATGTGGCCATTGGAAGGGCTTGCTTCAAAAATATGAGTAGTAATTAGGGAGCAACTGAGCGATTAGAGTATATATAAAAAAACTCCGAATCCTACCTCTAATAAAAGAATTTTGAAGAATTAAATAAATAATATTATGAAAAACCAAATTCTCTCCGCAAAATGAAAACAATTCAAATCAGAGACTAATAATTATTTAGTATATAAAATAAAATAAAGACACAAACAATTAAAAAAAAAATCTCATTTTTTCAAAACTATTTTTTTTCTTTTTATTATTCGCAATCCTATACCCTAACGGAAAGGAGATAAATTCAAATAAGAGGCAGCTCCTTAATCCAAAAGGAAGAAGGGACTGGTTGAGTAGTCCTATAAATCTGTATTCAATAGAAGTGTACATGAGACGTGATTTTTGACTTGGTCAATTTGGTCCTTTGTTGATTCACTGGTAAAAAAAAAAAAAAAAAAAAGTCAATGCTAAAATCTTAGGAAAAAAATAGTTTCTTTAGTTGTTAAAATACATTAGTTTTTAAAATGTGCAACAACATTTTTATAAATAAATACATCTTCTTTTAAAATGCACAATGACATTTTTATAGATATATGAATTTTCTTTAAAACACGCTTTTGTATTTTTGTAAATAATCGGATTTAACAACTCACTTCGACACTCTTTATTACTACATTCTTCGGCACTTGTACTGATACTACTTAACAATAACACGTTTACACGACCCCGATCATTTTTAAATACTAACATTCACACTTTTAGTACTAATACTAGAACTTTTAAACACTAAACAATTTTAAACACTAACATGGATACTCTGTAACACTCCCATTGACACGTATAAACACATGCATTAACAGTGTTTAACACTATCGCTGACATTCATAACACATGAACTTACGCTCGTTAACACGTGCAAGGGCACTCAAAAAATACTATCATTCGCACTATAAAACACATTCACTAGAATGGTTAATTATAATTTAAAATTATTGTTTAAAATATATTCATATTAATAACAAAAAAAAAATAGGAAGATCACATTGGGACGAATGGAGTAGAATAATCATTTTATCTTAAAAGGGTAAAAATGTCATTTTCAATAAATGTTCAAATTTTCAAGTTAGCATTTTAACATAATGCACAAAACACATTTACATAAAAAATATTTGTTTTAAAAATTTCAGTTTTAAAAAAAGTATTTTAATATAAAACTTTTAAATGTGCACTAGACGAGCTCTAAATAAAACCACTATAAATTAATATTTTATAAATCAACAAATTCTTGAGTATAGTACATTTTTTCCGATCTTGATAATTTTATCAAAATAATCCCATATAAGTTAGTGGTCCCATCAATATCCTAAATTAATAATTTTTTTAATGATAAAAATGGCTAAAACAATTTAGTAAAGACAAAAACTCATGTGAGAACATGAAAACCCGTCTCATCCATGAGACGGGTCGGATCCTGACCCATCACCCGCCCAACAAAGCCAACCCGCGCCTCCGCCCAAGCTTTTTGCATATGGGCGGTCGCCCAAGCTGGAATGGGCGGTCGCCTGCCGAAATCACCACATTTTGCCTTGCCCAATCCTTCACCAACATAAAGTAATAGTTTGTATACATTAAAGTAATAGTTTGTATACATTAAAGTAATAGTTGGTATACATTAAAGTAATACATATATACAGAAAAGTAATAATGTTTTTTCCTATGTTTTCTTCGTTTGGCAAAAGTAATACTTAAAGTAATAGTTTGTATACATTAAAGTAATACATATATACAGAAAAGTAATAATGTTTTTTCCTATGTTTTCTTCGTTTGGCAAAAGTAATACTTATTATAGAAATATGTTACAATTTCATCTATCAAAGTGTTACATTTACTTGTATAAACTATTACATTCATATACATAAGTTATTACATTTCAAAAATAATACATATAGTTTGTATTACATTTGAAAAAAATGGGTAAAAACGAGCTTTTATTTTTTTAAAACAGGTATTACGTTTACTTATGACCAATGTTACTTTATATGTATACAGTCATTACATTAAGAGATGGTAACTATTACTTTTGCTCTGAAAAAAAAAAATAAAAAGAAAATAAAAATAAAAAATTGGCCTATAAAAGGCTGCCACGTGGCGGGTCATGCTCCATGGGTCATGGGTCGACCCGTCTCATGCATGAGACGGATCCCATGTTTTCACAGGAGGTTATGGTATCAATCAAATGGACTTAGCTAAAAAATTGAAGTCTAAGCTCCATTACATAGGGTCCTAAAGTCCTTAAAATAGACAGGAGGTTATGGTATCAATCAAATCTAATACAAACTAGGAGGGTTAAAACATGCATACCCAACAGTTAGCTAAAAAAGGGGATATGTAAGTTATCCCACGTCTTTCTTCATTGGCCACAGGAAAAAAGAAAAGTCTATAAAAAATAGTTGGAGTATTTTTTAAATAAGAAGTTTTTTTAATCCCACTCTCTGATACTTCATCTCCTCCGAGCAAAACATCTAAAAAGTTTGAGCACCTCCATAGCAATAGTAGCAGTCGAAGTGAACGGAAGAACAGTGCACCACCTCCGTTTTGAAATCGAATTATCCTGGAAGTAGGTTGATGCAATCTCGTCTGCAGTGCACCCGTAAGTACGAGGGCAATACTTCTTCAAGGCTAGTCCGTTCATCGGGCGATTCGATAAGTTTTCTTTACATCTTTCAATTTAGTTTTATTTTCTGTTTCTAATTATATCATATTTTTCTGTCTATGCTTTCATTATTGCTTGTTTGGTTTGTCTTTTATTGTTCTACAATTTAAATATTTATCTACTAAAATTTTATTTTATTTAAATCTGATCAATTGAATTATTTTATAATTTATTTAATTGGTTTCAACGTCTTTGTCATTGTTTAAACTTTTATGATTAAAATATATATATATATATATATAATACATTATTTACGTTGGTAACCAACCGTCTTCTGGGTTATAAATTATAAATCGTTGTTTTGTATTTTGGGTGACACTTACTGTTTGGGTTGGCTAATTCTTTTTAAATGTTATTAATAATATTATAGTAAGTAAACCTTTATTTCCAACCAAGCAAATATATAAACCTGCAATTTCGTGATATTAAGCTTCGGATTTCGGCCATAGTTTTGATATAAATTCAACACAAGAAATATATAGAAGTTATATTTTGGGTGGAATAGGCTTTTAGCCGAACCCCGAAATATTGTGTGTTTTGTCTTTATTTCGTATTGTGTGTTGTTTGTTTTTCTCTTGTTGCGAATTTCTTGTATGGGTGAGCGATCCTAACAACAGGGACATTACACCCCTAAAAGAAACAAAATTATTCAAGAAACTCAACCTTAAAAAAATATGTGTACTATGTAAGAGAAAGTCGATGTTTAATAATACTCCTTCAAAACGAAACAAAAACCATCCAAGAAACTCAAACTTATATTGTACTAGGTACAAGAACAGAAACAGAAACTCGTGACCTTAAATAACAAAAGAAACAAAAACTAGCTTGTACTGATATAATCCATAGGAATCCAGCAGAATTCCGATTTGGTTCGCTTCACATTGGGACATGGCGGATATATCGAATAGCTTTGTTGTAGCAAATCGTAAGAATAAAGGCAACGATCAAGGATATTCATAAAATATACTGTGTTTCCCTTAACACCATGTTCTGGTGATGCTAAGCTACACATTCCACGGCCAACGGCACCAATAAAAATAGCACAATTCTCACCAATGCTCCTCACTTTAACCCATGTCATCATGTTTTCAGACAAGTCCGCTCGAAAGATTGAAAAGCTGTCAATAGACTGTGTATGCGATCCCTTAAAAGCTTGTACAACTACAAAGAGCTCATCACAAAACTCAAAAAGGTATTCATATCTATAGCACAAAGCATATGGAGGTACTATTAGATCGAAATCGAATGATGTCTTGTTGATCAAAGTTGTAACCTGAGGCCTTGAAATATCACAAAGATCAAGTACCAATAATTCAAAATTCATCGGTGTGAGACAATATATCTTTCCCTGAAATGTTGTTGCAGCATCAACAACAGCAGAAACGGTCCCAATATGGTGTTGATGGAAAAAACTGTCCCCGGGCTTGCAAAAGAAGACAATTGAGGAGTCCTCCTCCGACTGAGTAAAGAAAACGACACGACAATTTGGATCAGTTGGGGGAAATAAAAGAATGGAGCAAGTTAAAAAATCAAAGCATTGTTCTGGGAGTTGAATAACTTGGAGTGAGACCATATTGAGGAGAGAGAGTTGTTTTGAAACCCAATCGTCCAATATTAACCATCCATGAGATAAATGGCGTATAACTTTATTGCGAAGATTAGGAATGCTTCGGATGTAACAACGTTTTTCTAATATGCTATAAAAATGGTGACCGTTTGCCTTGTCCCCATGAGTAACTAACAACCAAGGCCAAGGGTGGGGCTGAGGACTCGGAGTAGGAGGAGGACTGATAAATATGGTTTTTCTCTCTTGTTTTTGTGCCTTCATCATCCGTTTCTTCTCTTTTTTCTGCGCCTTTATCATCCGATTATTCTCTTTTTTCAGCGCCTTCATCATCTGATCATTCAAACTTACATTATTTTTTGCCTCCATCGTCGTCAGAGAATTCAAACATACACGAATACCGAAAGAAAGAAAGAAAGAAAGAAAGCTTCGAATTCAGATGGACTGGCAGGGGAGGGGATAGAGAAAAATTATCAAGTATCAACTGAGAATTAATAAAACGTATGATGCATATATATATATATCTATAAATAGGATTAGTTTCCTACGTCCTTAAGGAGATTGGGTGTATTATTATTTGAGTAATTTTTCTTTTTCTTTCCTTTTAGGAGGAGGATTTTCTTTTTTTTAATTGTTTGTTTCTTTACTTAATTTTATATACTCCTTCGGACTAAATAATTATTAGTCTCTTATTTGAATTGTTTTCCTTTTGCGCAGAGGATTTAGTTTTTCACTTATATTATGTATTTTAATTCTTTTAAAAATAGGATTCAGAGTTTTTCACTTATATATACTCACCATGTTGCTCCCTAATTACTACTCATATTTTCATGCTTTGAGTTTCTGTTCTATTCTTTTTCTTTCTAATATCGTTATTTCTTTTTCTAAAATTCTTTAATATATATTCCTGTCTCTCTTTTACTAAAAGAAGGGTTGCACCATAACATATTATGGATCAAGAGGTTGAAGAGAGATCATGGTCAAATCTTCCCGAAGATATTTTAGACATGATATGTCTACTTGTATCCAAACAATCACCTTATTTATTGGCGTTGGATGATATCAAATGCAAATTCTATCATCCAGTATTCGAAAATTCATATTACGACAACTTTCCCAATACCTCCGACTGTCGAATTGCCTCTACCAATTTCGGGTGGTTGCTCGTAAACGCCGGCAATTGTTGGCTATCATTTATCAATCCCTTCACACGTGAGGGGTTGATCACTGTTCCCACGTTAGATTATGATAAATTTCAAATTTTTCATTTTTCATCTCGACCTACTTCATCCGACTGTACTGTCATTGCAATGAAAAATGACAATATCGATGATACATATATTGGAATCATTAAGCGTGGTGAGAAAAATTGGAATTTCACCCGATTCAATGATTGTGGGTTTAAAACGTCATTTTGCAATTCTGTTTTCTTTGATGGCCGCTACTATTTTATGGGAGATAAGTTCAACATCGGAATATTTGATGTGAAGACCAATGATTGGAAAATTTGTGACAAGCATCTTATACCCCTTCGCAAACGTTACTTGTATCGTCCGGTTGGCATGGCAGAGGATAATGGTGGGATTTTGGTGGTTTACGAGTCTCGTGAACATCAACAACTTTATGTTGCCAGGTTTGATACGTCGAAGATGACGTGGGAGAACGTAGATTGTTTGGGAGATGACAAGGTGTTATATGTTAGCGAGTGTGCATCATACTTGGAAACTGTGGCGGCAAAAGAAATGGGTAACAAGATTTACTTTCCTAAATTTTACGGAGCAAGTGGTGTTTTCTATTCTTTAGATACAAAAAAATATCATTCTCGTGATGGCAAATATTGTAGTGAAGGGCCATACGGAATTTCAGAATCACGTTTCTGCACTTGGATTAAACCTAATTATTCTAAAGATATAGTTGGGGGAGATTTGGATGACCTAGATTTCACACATTAATGATTAAGATTCAAGATTTATCAAAATAGCGTAGGATTCCATTTCGGAAGAGTGAGCGTGCAATGATATTTGTTGATTTTCTTGAGTTTAGATAATAGCTTAGGATTTTTCTGTTCTTTAATTTGTTTATGTAATTGACATACAATTCTTGATTGATATTGGAAATTTTATAGTCTATCCATATGATTTCTTTGATGGAATTTGCCAATTTCATTTTTTATCACAATCACTAAACATAATTGGACCAACTCAAACTAATTTTGTGTATCATTTCACTTGAACATAACTTTATATTAAACTATTTTACTTGACTGAAATCCAAAAGTGGAGCTCAATATTATGTTACAAAATTACAAAATCTTATAAATAAATGATATTAGCATGGTCAAATTTTCATAGATTGGCCACTTTGTGCAAAAATTACTACATAAAATAACATCATAACACAACAAAACTTTCATTTGATATCACAATGTCCACAACCTTGCACTAATTTGAGCAAATTGATTAAACTAGTTAACCAACTAACTTTGATGGCATACACAAGTTTGAACTATGCTATAAACCATGCGTGGACTCCAGAGAAAGGTCGGGCCCACATGGGTTTAATGTCCTTCTCGCAGGGGTATCTTGGGATCCCAGTTTAGAAGCTCTTTATTTCTTTGACTACCTATAATGCAGGGAAAATGAAGCAAAACTAAAGAGAAAAAAATATGTAAAATACTACAAGAATATAATCAACAAGTAAAATCAAAAAAATAAGAGGTTACCTCATCAAGCTCCAACATGGTGAACTCCCCAGGATTACCCAACAGGTTGAAAGGGGTCCCACATGCTCACCTTCTATCAAGGTCACCAATCATCAACCTGAAAATAGACGCCAGCTAAGAAGAGTCTTTCCTAAGTTTTTTTTTTCTTATTTCCGAAATGGGGTCATTCATTGAGAACAAGTAAAGAGAAAGGTTCCCCGTCTATCCTAATTACAGTAGGTCAATCAATTTAGGATACTATTAAACATAAAATATAGTATGCACAAATCACTCTAATCTTGGGCGAGATACATCACAAAATCACGGCTAATAATTACCATAAATGTGAGCCCAGAACTGTTGATTCATTTCTTAAATACTCACTCCGTCCCGAAATAAATGTCGCAGTTGACAAATCAATGTTTTAAAGCTTTTTGCTATGTTTCCTTAAGTGACCCATTTTATGAAGACACATCAATGTAAAAGTTTGGGACATAGTCGTGGTGTTAGAGGGTATCTTAGGGATATTGCTAAACATTACATCCTATTTTTAGAAATGCGTCACTTATTTTGGGACAAACCAAAATAGAAAGTGTGACATTTATTCCAAGCCGAGGGATTAACAATTTAGAGATTTTTATGCCTTGATACCAGAGAAAAATACCTATTATAAGATTCCAGTCTCCATGAATTCATACCCAAGAAGATATTCTTGGTCTTCCATGCAGTAGCCCAATAGATGAATAAGGTTAGGATGACCAAACTGCCCTAAGAAGTTCACCTCTGCCTGCAGCCATAAAACTTGAATCCTATATTAGCAATGTCACTGACCTTTTCTCTTTTTTCGGCTTTTACTTATAATTCCGTTCCTTTTGCTGAATCCAAACAAAGCAATATAATGCATGCATCTCTTAAGGTCATAGAAGAAATTTATTTCCTTACTTTTGCAGTACGTGATTAAATGGATGATATGGTGATAGTATTACGCAACACTATTCATTTGCTTTGACCTCCAAGGCACTTTCTCAGTTCATTGGCAACCCTGATTTCCTTATACTTCAAAAATATCCCATCTTTTGTAATGTTCCAATATTACAGATAATCAAAACTTTATCTTATATACTGAGTTTTCATCTTGCTAAACATGAGACGAATATTTGACACTCTCCCAGTAACAAGTCTGGTGAAGCCGAAAATTCAAAAAAGATATAAACTGCAGATGTAAAAAGAGCAGCCAAAGGAATGAGGCTATTCTGAGATAGGATTTGAGCCGGTTTCAATGTCTGTTCCAGGTTTTGGGTGGCCAATCTGGTTATTTCAGCTATTCACTGCTGGAACCCCTACGATTGTTCGGCTGCAGGGCTTGCTAATGATCCTAATTAGAAAGAATTCATATGCTGAAAAGTTAATTATATTCGCATTATGATTTCAATAATTCCCGTGCATCCCACGGGTTTACTACTAGTTATTCCAAGTATATCAACACATACATTTTAGAAACTCAAACTCAAAGATAATTCACATAGTTTTAGCTCTGCAAATTATGTGTGTGCCTTTTTAAAAGGCACCAAATCATCTAATAGTGATTTTGCTTATAGGAAGAACAATGAAGGCCAAAACGGGGAATAGTTTCAGAGTGGAATAATTAATGGGTTATGCAGTGTACTGTGCCTAAAATTTCGCATAATAGAGTACTCATTAGTGACAGTAAGATACAACGTACTTTTCCAACTTATTACAAATAATGCAACATAGGCTCCGTTTGTTTGGGGGAAAATGTTTTCCGGAAAACATTTTCCCCATTTTTCGGTGTTTGTTTCGCACCGAAAAATTGAGAAAATGTTTTACGCTAAACATGTTTATCTCATTTTCCGGAAAATATTTTCATTTTTCGGAAAACATTTTGCAGGAAATCATTTTCCGAAAAATGTTTTACGCTAAACAAACGAAGCCATACTTAATGTTTAATGGACGGTTTATTAACGAAATGCTGACTTGGATTAGTAATTTTCTACATGGACAAGCCAAATAAGAGGACTTCTAACCCCGTTAAATAAACTAACGCCCTGTTAAATATTTAACGGGTATAAAAAATCACAAGTCAGACACTGATATTTCCTATCCCCAACCCAGTTCATTTCATCTTCTTCCTTTATCTCCACCGAAATTCACCCACCTCCCTCTCTCCCCACTCCATTTCCGCCCCCTCTCTCATTTCATTTGCAACTCCTGTTTCTCTCCCCTCTTCCCTGACCCCAACTCCACCGCATCCTCCCTGTTGCCGGCCCTTTCTCTTCTCCTCCCCCCCCCCCCAAAACTACCCCCTTCCTCTTTCTTCAAACTCAACAATCACCTGCGTCACCACTATCTTTAGTAACAACGGCCGACAATGTTACAAGTTCTGCACATCTCCATCTCTCACTAACTCTTCCCCAATCCTCCATTACACTCTTCTACACCCCCCCCTCCCCCAAGCTCCCTCACTCTTTCGTCTTCGCAGCTCACAAATTTCAGAGTAAAAAAAAAAAACAGATTTTGAAAATCTTCTTGGGTTTGTTGAAAATTTTCTCTGGGTTTTCCTTTGAAATCGGGGTTTCTTTATATTAATTGTGGCTGCCTAAAATCTGGGTTTTAAAAATCTTGAGATTTGATGCGCCAGGGCAAAATATTATTCCTGTTAAATATTTACCCGACCCGAATATATGGTCTTTGGGGGGCCCTACTTTATGAGGATAGGGGGCCCTATTTTATGGTCTATAGGGGGTCCACATTTTATGAGAATATTGTCAAAGTTATATTTATGGTTTGGTTCCCCCGTGTTATATTCTATATGCCGCATATTATATGTTATGTGATATATGTCGCATATTATATGTTATGTGTTATATGCTGCGTATGATGTGTTATATGATATATGTCTCATGTCTCATGATTGTATGCTGCTAATGTTATGATTGTTAAGTGTTGAATGTCTCAGGTCGCATGTCGCATGTCTCCCGTGGTTGTCGCATGTCGCATGTCTCCTGTCGTAGGTCGCATGCCTCCTGTCGGAGGTTGCATGTCGCATGTCTCCTGTTGGTTCCCGCATGTCGGCTGTTGGTTCCCGCATGTCGAATGTCGCATGTCGCATCTTGGTTCTCTCAGCAGCATGCTGATGTCTCCAGGAGAGATCCGGACCTTGCCAAGCTTAAGGGATTTGGCCTTATCCAAATATAATCTCAGTAGAGATTTTCCTCCAATAACGACGTGACACGTGGCAAATGATAAGGATAATGTTGTTGACTTGTTGACTTGGTTGTCCAGGTATAAGTACTCCCTCCGTTCCATTTGATGGGGATGATATATATTTTAAGAGCCTCTCTCTCCTCTTTTTCTCTCTCTAAAGTTACATATTATGTGATATATTGTTATGAATCGGATTAATGATTCTCACGTCGGAGTGTTTTTGGGGGGAAAATCCCCCCCACCCTAACGATGTTTTATCTTGTAGGTCCCACATTATTTAGGACCTCGAGGAGCTTGTTTATCCGGATCGGTCACCGTTGCTACCCCGGTCAGTCCCTGTGCAACCATTTTTTATGGCAGCATCAGTTGGTTCCGTTGCCGGGACTGACATTTTCCGGCGGATCGTGCCGGAATAGAGGAGCCGTATCAACAAGGCTGCAACAGTTGGGGGTATCGCCGGAGTTAGCCGGAAGGGTTAATTTACAGTTTCCGTTTTGGCTGGAAAGAGGGAAATCAGATCGGAGTTCGCCGGAATTCGGAAGTCAATATTTTCAGTTTTCTTTTTCTGAGCAAAGTTTGGAAGTCCAGGTCTGGTAGTTTTAGATTGCAAGAAAATAGAAAGAGAAGAAGAGGAGCTGGGTAAGAAAAAGAAAAAAAAAGGGAAGAGGAAGAAGAGGCCAGATATGGGAATCCACCGTCGCCGGAGAAGAAGCTATTCGCCGGAAAATTAAAGAGAAAGACGGAGGAAACAGAGCCATAGCATCAAAGTTTAGAGAAGAGGAGTAGTAGAGGCAGATCTGGGAATAAACGTTACCGTCACCGGAGAAGAAAGAGCCGTTCGCCGGGGATTTGAACGGAAAGTTAGAAAGAGAAAGTGAACAGGGGTGAACAGTGATCGGAGATACGTGTCGACGGGAGAGTAGCCTTGCCCGACGCGTGTCAATTGGCTAGGGCGTTGTTTCAGTACGTGTCAAATAAGAGGGAAGCCATGGTTGTGAATGTCGCCGGATTCGTGAAGCGGAAATCGAAATCGGGGGTTTCGCAAAAAAGGAATTGCAAGAGTGAAGTCACACGAGAAGAGGAGCGACGTACCAGAGTCAGCTCGTTTTGCAGGCCGGAATTCATAAAGTCAATTGAAGAGGCCGGGAAACGTTATGTTGCCGGCCGTAGCAGCGACAAAGGAGATCGCCGGAATCGGGAAGATGAAGCCGCTTGGGGCAAGGTTGTAGGTCGCCCGAAGTTGATTCACACCCAGATTTGTCGTCGTTGGAACCAGGTTATGGTCGCCGTGAGTTTTCGCGACCTGGGTTGTTGCCATTTCTTGTTCGGCGAGCGGGGAGGTCGCAGGGGGCGGAATGAAATTGCCATTGGGGGTACAACTTGGAAGTCGCCGTCTCGATTCAATGTCTCCCGAGAAGATGAAGCCGCCGTGAAATAGCCATGTTGGAGCCGCTGCTGCTTGGTCCGTGGGATTGGGGAAGGAAGTGGTTAAAGTAGAAAGGGAAATGTGTGGAGAAAAATGAAAGAAAAGAGGGCAAACGACCTACTAAGGTATCGTACTTTCCTTTCTTTTTCAAATAGGGTAACCTACTAATTAGTTGCTTACTTATGCATGGTACTTTCAAAAATAATTTCAAATAAGGTATTTGATCAATTTTTTCACTAACATCGTTAAAAATTTTAACGGACTTGTGATATGGCATCTGAGCTGTCAATCTCGTTTGATTACTCAGCATTAAGAGACATGGGTTAATTTAAGTTAATTAATTTTTGAGTTAATTTTTTTTCAAAAACCCTAATGACGATAGAAGGGCGATATTGTGCGATTGAATATGAAATCGAAGGCTATTGAAGGGAAATTAGTAAGAGATTGATCAGAGATAGCACGGCGACAAGGAATATTGTTCCATTGAACAGCAATTACCAAGAAATTGAAGGTAGACCTCTGTCTTCGTTTTTGAAAAAATAGGGTTCTTCCTGTTTGATTATGAATGGTGGGTCTGTGTAGTATTTGAAACCAAATGGCCTGAGTCTTTTCATTTTATAGGTAGAATAGAAAGAGATTTCAAATATTTTTGAAAAAGTTCCCCTTTTTGCACATGAGATCGTTGGATGGTGATGTGTGTAGGTCCATGTGCTTTAAAAAAAAGGAAATAAATTGAATGGTGTAGGTCTTGTTTGTACATGTTTAATGTGATAGTATGTGTATGTGTTAGTATAAGTATAATTATAAATTTTGTTTGCTGCTGTGTGTGTTGTGTGTGTGGGCCCTCTTCTTTCTCTTTCTTCTTCCATGTTCTAGGTCCATGTGCTTGCATTTTAAAGAAGTGTTAAATAAATGGCCTATTCTGACCCAATTTACAGAAAGTATTTATGGTTTGTATTGTCTTTTTTGCCCCTCTTTTTCAGGATGTCCAACTTAGATTTAAGAATTTTTCATGGGGGAGTGATGCATCCTTATCCCGATTGTTATTATGAAGGAGGTGAGGTGTCATATTACCACTCCATTAACACTGAGACCTTGAAATTTAATGAACTGGACATAATGATTAAGACTTTAAGTGATACACCGTATGAGAAATACCATTATAGAGTACCAAGAGAGAGCATGAAAACTGGACTTCGATTATGTTGGCCAGAGGCATTAAGTAGTATCGTTGAACTTTCCAAAATACATAAAACATATATAGAGATTTATGTTGAACATGGAGAGGAAAATGATGTTGTCTTAGAAGAGTTGAATGAGGAGGATATAAGTAGTGATGATAAGGTTCAATTGGTAGACAGTGACCATGGTGATACTGATAATGATATTGCTAGTTTGGACCATGTAAGTGAAGATGAGAATGAAGAGGTTGTGTTTTTTAGACAAAAGAAGTTACAAGAAGAAGCTGATAAAAAGAAAAAAGGCAAGAATGAACAAGTTGAGGAATTGGTTGAGAATCTGAATGGGGGAGAGAAGGTTGTAGAGGGTGATGTTGAGATAGGTACCGGTTGTGAGATTCATAAAAAAGTTGCGAGTGACCCTGATTTTGTTGTTTTGGAAGAAATTAGGAAATGTTCCACTTCTACAAATCTGGATGGATATGTGAGCGATTATGCAGATTCTGACAAAGGGTATGACACACCCAATTATGACAGTGAAGATGAGGGTATGACACACCCAATTATGACAGAGACATGGACATGGTTCTTAAAGCTACTGAATCAAGATATTGGGTTTGATCAAGGCCATGGACTAACATTTATCTCAGATCAACAAAAGGTCATATTAGATTTATTATTTCTTTTCACATTTAATCTGAACAGTTACTCAACTAAAAATAAATATTTTTGCAGGGACTGTTGAATGGATTGATGAACATTTTTCCATTTGCTGAGCACAGAAATTGTGCAAGACACATTTACGCAAACTTTAGGTAATCATTGCTGCTAGTTATCAGTTTATCAATAACCTTTTTTATACTAATTGTTTAACTGTTTTCTGGCAGGAAACATTTCTCAGGTGTTCAGTTGAGGAATATGTTCTGGAAGGCCTCAAAAAGTAGTACCGAAATTGAGTTTTGGGCTCGAATGGATGAAATTAAAAAGGCGAGCAATGCAGCCTATGAATATTTGAAGTTAAGTAAGCCGGAACACTGGTCTAGAGCATTTTTTTCGACTATGTCATGTTGTGATAATGTTGAAAATAATTTGTCTGAGTCATTTAATTCATATATCTTAGAGGCTAGACAAAAACCTATCATTTCTATGTTAGAGGACATTAGACAAGCCTTGATGGATAGGCTAAAAGAGAAGAAAAAATATTTTGAAGATCATGCTGACTATTTGTGTCCTAGAATAAGAATGAAACTTAATGTATCAAAGGAAGCGTTCAAGCATTGGGACGCAAAGAACAATGGTAGAGAAGGATATGAAGTGAGGAGAGGGTTGGAGGGATATACTGTTGACCTATTGGCCAAAACTTGTAGTTGTAGAATGTGGGAACTATCTGGAATTCCATGTGCACATGCAGTCTCGGCAATTTGCTATGCTAATGATAATTGTGACAATTATGTTTACCCTTGGTTGTTAAGAGAGAATACATTGAAGGCATATGACTATGCCTTAGAGACTGTCAATGGTCAAAATCTATGGCCTACTTCTGGAAAGACACCATTGCTTCCACCAATTAAAAGGAGAAACCCTGGAAGGCCTAAGATCTTGAGATATAGAGAGTGGGCAGAGAGTAGAAGGGGATCCAAGCCGAAGAAAGTTGATGTGCAGCAAATAAACCCTTGTGAGATTGTTAAACAAGGCAGGAAGATAAGATGTAGCAACTGCAATGAATGGGGACATAACATTAGGAGTTGCAAAAATTCGAGGATTGAGGGTGATAAAGAGTTAGACAAGAGAAGAATTTCTAATAAACACAAGAAGAGGCCTGCTACAACAAATGGTAATTGAAATATTTTTACAATGATTTAAAATTAATTGCTATTCATTTATTTTAAATGTATGTGATTAACCTGTGTTTATAATCATATAGGGACTGTTAAAGATGGTGCTCAAGATGGAGCTCAAGATGGTGCTCAAGCTGGTGGTGAAGATGGTGTTCCAGTGGGGTTTGAAGAACTAGACCCTATTGTACAAGGTAATGAAGATGGTGGTGAAGTGGATTTTGGCCAAGTACCAAAGAAGTTAACAATTAGGAGAGGTTTACAAAAGAAACAGCAGAAAGTGCAGCCTTCTCTAGTTGAAGTTAGCTAATTTTTTTTGAAGGACTTATTCCTTGAACATTACTGTCATGTTTTGTCCAGTTTGCATCTGTTTTTGAAGGTTTTTTTTTTGTGGGAACCTTTAGTTTTTGATCATGATCCCAAAAATTTATGGGAACAGTTCATGTAATCACTGAATTTGACATAATTCTGATGGTTTATGCAAGATGTATGTCATTGAGTTATTTCATTCCAAGAAATCCTGAAATCACTGAGGTGACAGCACCAAGTACAAAGGCTATAGTGCTGAAAGCAGCAGTTGCAAGAGCAGGCTTGCAAACGTTGCTGCTGTCATAAGTACAAGGCCGGGTCTTCGTGCTGAATCCTTCCACAAAGCCGAGGAACACATAGATCAAAACAGCAAAAGCAACCATGAAGACACCAACATACTGATACTCAGTGAAAAGGAACGAGGTGGCACCTATATCATCCACATTCCCAGAGTTAGAAAACAAGATTGAGAGAAATGCACCTCAAGACATGTTAAGAGCATAAAATAACATTTCAAGACGGGCATTAGAGGTTTTCTCATTTGACTATTTGCTCCGTCTCACAATGATTTTCTCATTTGAATATTAATTTTTTTAAAAAAAAGATATGAACATTTAAATCAAAATTGTAGAATTGTGAAGAAATTTTTTAGACAACAAAAAAGTAACAAATGGGAAAATCATTTTGGGACAGAGAGAAGTATATGTTTGCAGTAACCATATGCATTTGGTTTGCATAACACTTGCAGTTCATACCCACTCATTAAGTAAAACCAACCCAATCTTAAAAAAGCATTGTAACAACAAAAAACAACCATTCATCCATATAAACTCAAGTACCAGACAAAATATCTTGTAATACCCAAATTGAAAAAAAAAATCCGACTGATAATGTGAGTTTCTTCTTTTTCTCCATAAATGGGAGAACCGTGAGAATCGTTCGTGGCGTACGAGATATCTTGTAATACCCAAATTGAAAAAAAAAACCTTCTAACCTAGGTCCTAAATTCAATTTGAATTTGGTTTCAAATTGATAGCGAACCCTAGATTTTTACCCATTTCATCTTCAATCTGTATTTCACTTCAATGGTGGTAGTTGTGATTTTTTTGTAACCAAACAACCATCACGTGCATATGACGTGATAATTAATGGTATATGTGTACTCTGATCTGGCAAATCTGGCAAGTGAGATATCCACGTCATTCAATCGTCAAGTATTACTAACGCCGTTGGCTTCAAAATTTTCATATTACCTTATTTGAAATATACTAGGAAAGTACGAAACATTAGTTTGTCCTAAGTAAGTACGTTTCTTTTTTTGAAAATGGAAAGTGAGTACGTTACATAGGTCAGTAATTTTCTCAAAGAAAAATGAAAGAAAAGTGAAAGGAAAAAGAAAGGAAATAAATGGGAATTGTTTTCTTGGGTTGAAAAAAGGGAAGAGTGTGATAAAGGAAGTCAAGATCCATTTGGACAGGTCAAATTCTGGGGAAGGAAAGAGCAGGCGTGGGTCATTTTGTGGGTGCAATAGCTTCGTTATTCTGGAAAGCCATATCAACGGACGCTCGTTACGGTTCTCGTTAAAGTTCTAACGAAATTCAACAAACCCCCATCAGGTCGCTTT
Source organism: Adenophora triphylla var. japonica (assembly GCA_022495995.1). Classification (NCBI taxonomy): domain Eukaryota; kingdom Viridiplantae; phylum Streptophyta; class Magnoliopsida; order Asterales; family Campanulaceae; genus Adenophora; species Adenophora triphylla. Next base: position 48,784 of record JAFEMH010005680.1, read on the forward strand.
TTTTCCATCTTTACCATATATAATGAATAAATGCTCAACATTATATGTTTAATAAATTGATAACAAGTATCACTTGAGCGATATTAAAGCATGCGCATTTAATTCTCTAAATGTCGTAAGGTGGAAAAATATTTCGGGCTACTTGCTCTAGTTATTGTTAGATGAAAAAGAAAGGAAAGTGAAACATGAGAAAAATAGTGTGTAAATGAATACTCCCTCCGTCCCGCTAATATTAGCACACTTTCCTTTTTGGGCGTCCTGCTAATATCCGCACACTCCCAAAAAGGAAACTTTATATTAATAAAATATTCACCCAACCCCACTCATTCTCTCTCCTACATTATTTTAATACTCACAACACCATTATAATTTATTACACCCTCCACTCATTCTCTCTCCACTCATTCTTTTACACTCACAACATTTTATTAAAATATCATATTCCTTAATTCCCGCGCAAACAGTGTTTGTGCTAATACTAATGGGACGGAGGGAGTATATGATTAGAAGTTCTAGTGCGTAGTAAAGTCAAAAATGCTCTCTATTTACTATGCTATCTTGATAGAATAAATAGGCTTAATGTGTTACTTGCCTATTTCCTGTTCCTAACAAGAGATAATGGGATATAGAAACTTGAATATGAATGGTTACAATCTAGCGGGGATAGGCTCCTTGAAATAATTAAAGTATTGAAATAATGTTTTGACAATTGGCAATTTCATATGAAAAGAATAGAAAGAAGTGCTTGGAGACATATGAAAATTTATGTTTAGTTCTATATTCAAGATAGTTTGCCAATATTACCCTTATGCTTTTTAAATGATGTGTTCTTGGTTAAGAAATAGCGAATTGCTTGCTTTCTTGGGAGTCTTTGTTATCTGTAGGGCCGTGAATTTGGTTCGGGAAAAGGGAAGCCGCCGGAGACAATGATTGCCGGCCAAATAAATCAGGTCAACTCTTCCTTTTTTCATGGTAGCCTTTACTTTGATAAAACAAAAAGTAGAAAAAATGGTATTGTTATTTGTTGGGCTAAGAATTTGAGACAGGAAAAGTGGATGGAGAAAGTTAAAAGTTAATGGGAAGGACAAGCGTAAGACAGCCTTGATGTTGAATCCATCCGGAATATCGTTAACCTCCGTCAGGTCGTCTTTTCCCATCTTTTTTATTCATGTTAAAGGATTTTTACATGAACTCGTTAAGTGACAATATGAATATATGCTTTGAAACATGTTACATGGCAAAAATAAATGTGTTCTCGGCTTTCTATGCCCACTTGATAGAATGAATTGATTATACGATGAATCCCTTAGACGAAAAGTGAAAGTATGTTAAAAATGCCTCGAATATGAAATTCTAGTGAGACGGTATGGGACTTTATTTAATTATGGGGATATGAGTTATTTGAATTAGCGACCATCGTTTATAATGGGGTTACGAAAATAAATTCTCGTAGAAAGATATTGGTTAAGTGAACCTATGAGTCAAAATGCGGATTTGATAAAATTTAAATGTGGCAACTTTTTAGAAATGGATGAGGCGTAGGCAGTAGTGCATGCGTGAAAATGCTAAGTATCGACATCTATTAAGAAAGAAAATAATGGTGATTTTAGTATGAATGAGACAAATTTAATATAACTGGAATATATAGAGTTTATGATTCATTTATGAAATTGATTGTGTGACCTTATGTCACAATATGTGGTTGTTATGATAAGAGACATGCTCGGCCGCTAATGTGAAGCGTGCCTTATAAATATGAAGATATAAGATCAATAACGTAATGCCTAAGTGCATGATTCACATAAAGATTTTTAATATGCCCCTTATAATGTGTAATATGATATGAAGCGCTTGTTGCCTATTTGCTAAGGTATGGATGAACGTGGATTAGTATTATATTGCAACATGTCACGCCAATTTTTAAGTTATGCCCTTGCTTGTTTGTTTAATTATGAAAGTCGTCAAGTTAGCAAAGTATGAATCTTGATCGAATTAAATGAAAAAGAAGTATGGCGCAAGAAAAATGATATTTTATAAAGAAAAATATGTGAGTTTTATGCTACGTGTTTATGTGCAAAATTGCGTCAGAATTGTGAAAAGATATGCTATATCGAATGAAAATGAAAGTGTCGTGACATATGGGAACGTTGACCTGCTACATGTTTGGGATCGTGAAATGATGGATAGTGAATAATGGCAGTCGCGATAATATGTTTGAAATGATAATATGTTCAGTAAAATGCGAAAGATATTTGTGTTTTATTATCTTTCTCGATTATACAAAAGTTGCATAATATTTGCTTATTGTGATTAAATATAAAGAAAATGTTTACTTGATTTGCAAATGACTACCTCATGTCTTTTGTAGGGACTCTGTCAAGTGTGACAAAGTCGGCTAAGTGACTTGGAAGGGCTCGCATCCCGAACTGCCTATAAGTTGATAAAGATTGTTGCCGCTAAAGCTGCGACAAAGTTGATAAAGATTGTTGCCGCTAAAGCTGCGACAAAGTTGATAAAGATTGTTGCCGCTAAAGCTGCGACAAAGTTGATAAAGATTGTTGCCGCTAAAGCTTAAAGATGGATTGATAAAGCTTAAAGATGGATTGATAAAGCTTAAATATGGATTGATAAAGCTTGAAGATGGAGTGCGACCTGGGGACATTGAGGCCCAGGCGCGGCGTCTGGAGATAGTGGTTCCAGGCGTCTAGAAAAGTCCCAGCTTTTTTATGGGCGAGATAAAAGGGGCGGTGACCTAGAAGAGCGAAATGCTAGGCACCAAAACTTGCGACCTAGAAGAGTGAAATGCCAGGCGCGGCGACCTAGAAGAGCGAAATGCTAGGCGCCTAGAAAAGTCCCAGATTTTTTATGGGCGAGATAAAAGGGGCGGTGACCTAGAAGAGCGAAATGCTAGGCACCAAACCTTGCGACCTGGAAGAGTGAAATGCCAGGCGCGGCGACCTAGAAGAGCGAAATGCTAGGCGCCTAGAAAAGTCCCAGCTTTTTATGGGCGAGATAAAAGGGGCGGTGACCTAGAAGAGCAAAATGCTAGGCACCAAACCTTGCGACCTGGAAGAGTGAAATGCCAGCGCGGCGACCTAGAAAGAGCGAAATGCTAGGCGCCTAGAAAAGTCCCAGCTTTTTTATGGGCGAGATAAAAGGGGCGGTGACCTAGAAGAGCGAAATGCTAGGCACCAAACCTTGCGACCTGGAAGAGTGAAATGCCAGGCGCGGCGACCTAGAAGAGCAAAATGCTAGGCGCCTAGAAAAGTCCCAGCTTTTTTATGGGCGAGATAAAAGGGGCGGTGACCTAGAAGAGAGAAATGCTAGGCTCCAAACCTTGCGACCTGGAAGAGTGAAATGCCAGGTGCGGCGACCTAGAAGAGCGAAATGCTAGGCGCCTAGAAAAGTCCCAGCTTTTTATGGGCGAGATCAGGGGCGGTGCCTTGGAGACAGTGGTTCCTTGGCACCAAACCTTGTGACCTGGAAGAGTGAAATGCCAGGCGCGGCGACCTAGAAGAGCGAAATGCTAGGCGCCTAGAAAAGTCCCGGCTTTTTTACGGGCACAGAAAGTGTGGCGAGATGTCGCCGTTTTAAAAAGAATTGGAAAAATGAAAGTGTGGCGAGATGTCGCCGTTTTAAAAAGAATTGGAAAAATGAAAGTGTGGCGAGATGTCGCCGTTTTAAAAAGAATTGGAAAAATGAAAGTGTGGCGAGATGTCGCCGTTTTGAAAAGTTTTTGAAAAATGAAAGTTTGGCGAGATGTCGCCGTTTTGAAAAGTTTTGAAAAGTGAAAGTTTGGCAAGACGCCACAGTTTTAAAAGGTTAAAATTTGGCGGGATGCCGCAGTTTTGAAAGGTTAAAGTTTGGCGGGATGCCGCATGTTTCAAAAGTTTTAAAAAGTTAAAAGTTTGGTGGGATGCCATGTTTTGAATTTTTTGGCAAGGAAAATGTAGTGAAAAGTTTTGAGAAAAGAGCATAATAAAGTATATAATGGGCTGACATCCCGAAGCTTGTTGGTGGCGTATCCCGTCTTTGTTGGGCTCGCATCCCGAAGCGCTCATGTGCGGAGTTGATAAAGCGGCCCGAGTTGATAAAAGCGCCCCCAAAGTTCATAAAGGCTGCGACAAAGTTGATGAAGTTATCAAAAAGTCTGGTTTAAAAGCCGAGGGCCTGACGGGATCTGCGTTCGCGGACTCGAGAATCTTAGCAAAAAGTGAGGCTCGAGAAAAGTCTGGTTTAAAAGCCGGAGCCTGACGGAATCTGCGTTGGCGGACTCGGGAGTCTTGGCAAAAAGGCCAAGGCTCGAAAAGTCTGGAGATATTGGTTTCGAGCACCGGGATGCTGCGTTGGCGGACTCGGGAATCTTGGCAAAAAGGCCAAGGCTCGAAAAATCTGAGAATATTGGTTTCGAGCCTGACGGGATCTGCGTTGGCGGGCTCGGGAGTCTGGCGAGGCTGGCTCGGAAAAGTCACTGGTTGAAAAGCCGAGCCTGGCAGGATCTGCGCTTGCGGACTCGGGAGTCTGACGGAGGCGACTCGGCTCACAGCCTAGCCTGGCGGCTTCCGGCTAGCACAGTGGCGAAGCTTGTGTGATCTAGCCTAGCACAGTGGCGAAGCTCCTCGACACGGAGATATTGGTTCCAGGCGCGGCGACCTGGAGATAGTGGTTCCAGGCGTCCAGAAAGTCCTGATTTTTCAACATGCATAGAAAGACCTGGCTTAAAGGTGTCAGGCAAAAGTGGAGCAAGATGTAAACTAGACAGTTTGGCCAAAGTCGTCTAAAGGCGCAAGATTGAATTTAAGGTGGTTTAAGTTTTATTCGACATGATTGAATGCGATTTGTTAGTGATGCGGTTTAGCATCAAGTAAGTTTTTGATCAGCGCGGTTCTGATCAGCAAGGTTTTGATTCGAGTAGAGTTTTGATCGGTGATTGAGGTTTGTGATTGTCGCGTTTTTTAGTTTGCGCGTTTGTGATTGGCACATTTTTGTGCTTTGATCAGTGTGGTGTGGCCTAGTGTGGCCAAGTGGGTTTGGCCGCGAGGTTTAGCCCAGATGAGGCTGTGGCCTAGGCGTATTTTTGTTTTAGAGTTGGGTCGAGAAAGACCTGGCTTAAAGGTGCCAGGCACAGATGGATAAGGAATAGTAAATCGCCCCGAAGCTGAGTAGAGCTGAAGGGCGAGAAGCATAGTTAGGGAGTGAGGCTGCCTAAAGACAAGCCTCACTCTTTTGAAGGGATTAGTATGTATATAGAGATAAAGGTCGTAAAGTGAATCTTCGATGAACTATCGAAGCAAAAAAGATAATTATTAAAGCAAAATGTAGTAGGCGACATATAAAGTGAGATCAAGGTAGAATAATGAGCGCAGAAAATGAAAATTCAAAGCAAGTTAAAGAAAGTAGGCGGTATCATTCAAGTTAAAGTTAAGGATAAGTCGCATCGTGACAGCCAAAGTATGAAAAGCGAAGTTAAAAGACAGAAAAGTAAATTATTTTAGTATAGACCCAGATCAGAGTGAACTGTTGAAAAGATGTCAAAAGTCAGCGGGATCGAAAGGTTTTTGGCAGAATGGTCGAAGCAAATTGTAGGGAAGGAGAGTTATTCGAAGGTCTAGCGGCCAGGGTTCATGTCGCTGGCATTTATGGATCTGAGCCTTATAATGTTGGCTCTCGTATGATTGGTTTTCGCATATTTTATCAGACAAAAATTTACAGAAATGATTGAAGTGGTAAAAAGAAAATGCAAAAAGTAGAAGTAAAATGAGAAGTCAGTAATGAAAGTGTTGGAAAGATCACGGAGCGGACCTATGTTCTGTACCGTGAGAGTTGACTCGATGTGATAAGAAATATTTTGTTATGAATATTGTTTTACTCCTTAGCTCGATCATGAATAATCGAGCTAAGGAGTCGGGGGCTTCTGATGCGCCAGGGCAAAATATTATTCCTGTTAAATGTTTACCCGGCCCGAATATATGGTCTTTGGGGGGCCCTACTTTATGAGGATAGGGGGGCCCTATTTTATGGTCTATAGGGGGTCCACATTTTATGAGAATATTGTCAAAGTTATATTTATGGTTTGGTTCCCCCGTGTTATATTCTATATGCCGCATATTATATGTTATGTGATATATGCCGCATATTATATGTTTTGTGTTATATGCTGCGTATGATGTGTTATATGATATATGTCTCATGTCTCATGATTGTATGCTGCTAATGTTATGATTGTTAAGTGTTGAATGTCTCAGGTCGCATGTCGCATGTCTCCTGTGGTTGTCGCATGTCGCATGTCTCCTGTCGTAGGTCGCATGCCTCCTGTCGGAGGTTGCATGTCGCATGTCTCCTGTTGGTTCCCGCATGTCGGCTGTTGGTTCCCGCATGTCGGATGTCGCATGTCGCATCTTGGTTCTCTCAGCAGCATGCTGATGTCTCCAGGAGAGATCCGGGCCTTGCCAAGCTTAAGGGATTTGGCCTTATCCAAATATAATCTCAGTAGAGATTTTCCTCCAATAACGGCGTGACACGTGGAAAATGATAAGGATAATGTTGTTGACTTGTTGACTTGGTTGTCCAGGTATAAGTACTTCCTCCGTTCCATTTGATGGGGATGATATATATTTTAAGAGCCTCTCTCTCCTCTTTTTCTCTCTCTAAAGTTACATATTATGTGATATATTGTTATGAATCGGATTAATGATTCTCACGCCAGAGGGTTTTTGGGGGGAAAAATCCCCCCACCCTAACGGTGTTTTATCTTGTAGGTCCCACATTATTTAGGACCTCGAGGAGCTTGTTTATCCGGATCGGTCACCGTTGCTACCCCGGTCAGTCCCTGTGCAACCATTTTTTATGGCAGCATCAAGATTGGATATTGGGTTTAATGTAATGGAGAAATGAACTGTGTTTGGGGAGCTTTGAATGGAAATCAGAATTTGATGTATTTCGGGGTTACAGGGATTAAGCTTTCTTTTGTTTTTGCCGATTTAATTTCAAATCTGAATTTTGTTCTTGATATGTTTTTTTTTTTTTTTAGGCGAGCCTTGGCGCAACGGTTAAGTTGCTCCTTTGGTGACCATAAGGTCACGGGTTCGAACCTTGGCAAACAGCCTCTTGGCAATTGTCAGGGGAAGGCTCTAGCAAATGGTTCCCTCTCTCAACCCCCATTTGGCGGAAAGCGCTTGACGCATCGGGGTTTGCCCTTTGCCCTATATGTTTTTTTGTTGTGGATTGTTGTTGATGATAAATGATGGTTTTGGAAATGGTGGAAAATTTGAATGGGGTGGTGAATGGTGATTGGGTGGAATTGATGGGATTGATAAGGATGGTAGATGTGGTGGTTTGTGGTGGTGGGGATGGGGTGATAGTTGCAGTTTTAGTGGTGGGTTGGGAAGAGGGGTGGTTGTTCGATTTAAGAGATGATCGAGAAAACTATAGCTAGGTTTGGCAACGTAAATTTACAACTTTACCCCAATAAACTGCTGACTAGGTTAACCAAATACACTTCATTTGCCATCTCAGTATTCCGTTAATTAAAATAATAGTATGTTGCATTATTTGAAAATAAACTCAAATGTACACCGTAGGTTTCTGATGCAGCTCAACACGAGGGATCGTCTCTGGCAGTCCCAGGCAGCCGCTTCAAACTCGACCAGGCGCCCGCCTCACTAATGCTCAGCAACGTTGCCTTCGACTGTTCTCCAGGCGGCCGCATCACCTGCGGCCAGGCGCGCGCCTCACCAAGCCCCAACAACGGCGTCCCCTTCTGTCTCCCAGGGGCCGCTTCAAGTCCCACCAGGCGCCCGCCTCAACGGCGTAAATCAGTTTCCTTATTCTGCGTTGATTTACTTTGCTGATGTTTTGATTATTTTAGTTAGGGTATTTTGGTATTTTCAATTGCAATTCGTTTTAGGGTTTTGTGGGGAGTATTTAAACATGTTTAAGACTTTGAATAACTTAGTTTTTGGATTTATGAATTGAATTAAAGGACAAGAACGACTGTGCCTTCTTTGTTAACGAATCTTGTTGGTTTTCGTTCGGTTCCATCTCACAACCTCTGTTTGTTTACATCATTTGGTATCAGTTGTCTGGACGAATTGATGGCCGAACGAGGGCGTGGAGTTCGTGGAGGAAGAGGTGGTCGTGGAAGAGGCCGTGCAGCGGATCCTCCGGAAGACGATCATTACCGCGAGCGCGATATACGCGATGTTGAGATCGACGATCTGAGAAGACAGGTTCAGGTACTTCAACTCCAAGTTCAGAATCGCAGAAATTGTGGGGGGACACCGCCGATTATGGGTTCTGATTCGGATAATTCTTTCGAGGGTACGGAGTATCACGAGGGAGTCAATCCCTTTGCCAGAAATCGTGGACATCAGAATAGGTACGAGGAAGACTCTTTGAAGGATATCGGTGTCAAGATCGAAATTCCGGAATTTGAAGGTAAGTCTCATCCTGACGAGTTCATTGATTGGTTAAATACTGTTGAACGTATTTTTGGGATAAGATGAAGAAATTGTTAAGAATAAAATTTCTTCTGGAACACTATAGACAGGATTCGTTTCTTGCTTATCATAGTTTGAGGCAGGGGGATATGTCTATAGAGGAGTTTATCCAAGAGTTGGACCGTTTGTGGATGAAGTGTGATGTTGCAGAAGAAGACGAGCAAACAGTAGCCCATTTTCTTGGGGGATTGCGTATTGATATTTCAGATGTTGTCCACCTGCAGCAATACTGGACTTATGATGATGTTTGTAGGCTTGCTTTGAAGGTTGAAAAGCAATTGCAGCGCAAGAAGAGTGTGAATGGTTGGCAACACAAGAATTTTTCGGGTAATCATAGTAGTGGAAGTCCTAGTAAGCTTGAGGGGGTTACACCTACAATTCCAGTTACACTGGTGGCAGAAAAATCTGGTGCAACTCAGGAAGCTTTAAGGGGTAACAAGTCAGCCCGGTGCTTCAAATGTCATGGGATTGGTCATTTAAGGGCCGAGTGTCCCAACAAACACGTTGTTGCTTTAATGGAGGATAGTCCACCGGTTTATGATGAAGCACCAGATGATTCAAGTGGTGAAACTGAAGAAGTGTATGCAGATCAAGGAGTGGCATTGGTGGTTCAACGGGTGTTGAATGTGAATGAGGTGCAATACGAGGATTGGCTTCGTCATAACATTTTTCGGACTAAGTGCACTGCCATGGGGAAAGTGTGCAACGTGATCATTGATAGTGGTAGTTGTGAAAACATCGTTTCTACTGAGATGGTTTAAAAATTAAGCTTGAAAACGGAAGAACACCCACAACCGTACAAGTTGTCTTGGTTAAGCGAGGGGAGTTCATTCAAGGTAAACAGGCGGTGTTTGGTGCAATTTTCCATTGGCAAACGTTACTCGGATGATGTATGGTGTGATGTTGTGCCAATGGTTGCGTGTCATGTATTGCTTGGTCGCCCGTGGTTGTTTGATCGGAGGGTTATGCATAACGGCTACAAGAACACTTATACCTTTACGAAAGATGGAGTGACGATTATATTGTTCCCTACTCGTTACCGAAATAAACTTGACTCTGATAAGGCTTTTGTCCCAGTAATCATCAACTCCTCAGCTGGTCTAGCTAAATTTTAGTGAAATAGGATTGCCCATTGGAGAGGATGTAGGTAATTTAGTAATTGACGACTCGAACATTGTCTCTTTTCATCTCTTCCATGAATTGCTCGACCACATATATCTATTTTACGTTAGAGATGTCAATAAACCCTCCTTCCTTAGAAACATAAAAGGTTTTTCAGGGGAGTCTAGGTCGTCCTTAGGTAGGTCGACTCGACTGAATGTGATCATGGGACTGACTCCTCTGCTTCCTCTTTTTATTGTACAGATATGGCAGCTCGGGGAGGAGCCACAGTTTCAACTTCTTCCAGTCCCCGGATAGTGAATGCATTTGGGTCTTCCGTTGTACCGGGGAAAAATGAGAGGGGCTATGTGCCTCAAAGACCCCTTCGCGAGAAGAAGAATATGGAGTCCCGTTATGCCATGGTCTACAACTTCTGTGGGGTAGATAGGTCAGAATTTAGGGTGACCATTCATAGCAAGAAAGATTTCATGTCCAAGTATCGTAGCACGTTTACTAAGGATGCCACTAGGGTTGCTTTCTTTTATGGGCAATTCGAGGCTGGCTTGAGGTTGCCATTAGATCCTTTCGTTAATGAGTTCCTTGAGTGCATGGATGCTCTTCCTCTTCAACTTGGGGCCAACACTTGTAGGGTATTGGTGTGTTTTGCCATGGTGTGTAGATTTCTGGGCCATGAGCCTTATATGAAAGTTTTCAAGGAATTTTTTGATGTTAAGCTCGATAGCGCTGATTGGGGAATTAGTACTCCTTCCAAACCCAACTCTCCAAAGATGTTTGTCAACCTCCCCAGCAAGGCTAGTGGCTGGAACTCGCATGTAGTTGTGGTGGAGAGCAGGTTGGGATGGGAGTTTCCCTTGCCCAATGAGGAATCTGATGTCATTAGTGAGGAAAATTACTGGGAGCCTCCTTGGCACCAAACTCTGTATAAGAAGCTATGCCTGTTGGTTAAGAATGGACCTATCAGCTGGGAAGTATTGGGGACGACCAAATATAATTACATCCAAGCTGGGATGATGTCCGGTGAAGGGGCAGTGCAGCCTCTGGTCCCCGTAATGAGAGGCCAGGTATACCCTGACTGGGTCACCCATGCTTTGGGTAGGTTAGAGGAGAATTGCCAATTTTGTCAGAAAACAGCCAACTACTGTAAAGACAATGGGGAACATATTGGTGGTAAGAATTTACTCGGCTTTATCTTTTAACTCGTCAATTGTTTGCTCGTATGTTGAACTAGTTGGCTCGTATATAGAACTGTCCTGAATTGCATCTCTTAGCTCGTCAATTGTTTGCTCGCATGTAGAACTAGTTAGCTCGTACATAGAACTATCTTGAATTGCTGAGCTAATACTTAATTGCTTTGATGTTGTGCAGTTTTGACTCCTGAACAAGAGGCCGCTATGGTGCGCATAGTGGGAGTGTCAGATAAGAAGAAAGCCAAGAGGGCCCATGGAGCTATCAATGCCCGAGCGAGCAGGGAGAGAGAAGTCGCGATACGGAACGATTTGCTACCTAAATACAATGCTGGGATGGTGCCTCTGGAGGAGGTTGGGTCAGAGGATCCCTTAGAGAGCAGTAGCCAAGCTCGGGGAGCAGCTGAGGAAGGCAATGAGTCTAATAGGTCAGCTAGACTAAGTCTAAGCTCCGACCCAACTCCTGATGCTAATGTGGCGACCTCTGGAGCTGGGACAACAGGGGCTAGCCCTTTGAACATTGTGAATGTTGATGATGATGGCATGGATGAGGATGATGATGATCGTCCTTTGAGCACGAAGAAGAGATCGCGATCTGAGAAGGGAAAGTCTGTTTCTTCGAGTCAACTTCTTCCACTAGCTTCTTCTCCCCCTAACCAAGAGTCCCTTGAGGACCAGATAAGGAGATTGAGTGATGTGCCCCCTCTCATCGGGGTTAATAGCATGAGCCGTCGCTACCCGGAGCTGAGCTTGGACCAGGTCATGGTTAGGAGGGCAATTGATGTTGACCTTCTTTCCCATTTTGCTGACAAAGGTATGACCCCAGAAGAATTTTCAGCTCGAACTGGCTTGGTGCAGAGCGAGGTAAGCCTTCGTTACTTTCATTGGTTTAGTCGCCTTTACTTTGAGGTCGTCACTTCAGATTTCGAGTCCTTAGTTAGCTAACACTTCAGTGGTTTTGTTTAATGCAGTCCCTCACTATGACGGAGCAGGCCAAGAGCTCCTGGAGGGCCTCTATTGAGAGAGAGAAGATTGCGATGAACCAGTACTCCAAGAAATCCCAAGATCTGTCTGAGCTACGGGAGAAAAACAACGACCTTGACAACTCCTATGATGACTTGGAGATGGTGAAGAAGAAGGCTCTGGCTGATTGTGCTAAGGCATTGGAGGATCTGAAAGCTGCTGAGTCCAAGATTGGGGAGGTGACCTCTGAGAGGGATGCTGAGCATCTTGCTCAGGAGCAGACTAAGATAGAGCTTGCCACAGTATCCAAGCTTCTCAAAGACAAAGATTCTTTTTTGACCGAGCTGAATGAAGAACATAATGCTGCCCCGGCTAAATGGAAGGAGGACCTCCAAGCTGCCGCTAAAGATGCGGTGGAGAAGTTCAAGGAGGGAGACGACTACTACAATTCTGTTGTTGAGAAGGCAAGGGATTTTCTGGACCTGGGCAAACGCCACATGGCGCGCCGAGCTCTGGTTGATCCCACTTCTGAAGTCTCCTTAGAACAGTTAGCTCGCTGGGCACGTGAGCCTCAATATGACATGGCAGCTCGAGGTGGTCACTCGATCATGCCTTATACTGACAATGATTTGGCTTTCATTGCCCAAGAGGACCAAGAGGAGGCTTGTGAACCTTGGGTCGCTCCGGATTTAGCTCTTAGAAACTTTGATGTGGTGCTCCAAGAGATGGAGGATGCTGAAGATATGGAGGAGGATGACGAGCCTGAATAACAAGTCTTCTCAGATTCAGGTAAACCTCTCGGCCCCCAGCAACGAGAGGATGATGCAGAAGATCGAGCTGCTACTAGCGACCAAGTTGACGCTGGTCAAGATTCTTAAACTTGTTTGAATGACGTTGTAATGGACAAGTCCCAAACAATATTTTGCTTTTTGTCTTGAAACTATCTGAATGCTTTGGCCCAGTTTTTGGAGGCATAAAACTCCGTAACTTTTTATTTTCTCAAGTCTTGGCCCGCTTTGGGAGACTTAATTATCTTCAATCGTAGTTGACTTTATATCCTTGTGTGTTGTATGCTTCTGATTCCAGCATGTGTCTGTCGGGCTAAGTTGTATGGGGCAACTAAGTCGCTTTAAGACTTTGGTCGAGCTGTCCTTTGATAACTCAGTCGATCTTAGACTTGTAAAGATTTTTGTAAACTAGATTGACTGAAAGTCGAACCTGTTTAAGAGGTCAAAGCTGACTAAGGGTCGAGCTTATTAGAACGAAGTCGACCTAAGGTAGGACTTGTTAATAGCATAAAGCTGATTAAAAATCGAGCTTGCTAAAACGAAGCTGACTATGAGTCGAGCTCGTTAGGACGAAGCTGGCTGAGAGTCGAGCTTGTTAAGACGAAGCTGACTGAGATTCGAGCTTGTTAAAAGAACGAAGCTGACTAAGAGTCGAGCTTGTTAAGACGAAGCTGACTGAGAGTCGAGCTTGTTAAGAGAACGAAGCTGACTAAGAGTCGAGCTTGTTAGGATGAAGTCGACTAAGAGTCGGACTTCCTAGGAGAACAAAGCTGATTAGGAATCGAGCTTGCTAGAACGAAGCTGACTAAGAGTCGAGCTTGTTGAAAGTAGTGTAACACAATGTTTGGTCGAATAGAACTGTGATTTTTATTGAAGTACGAACATGCTTACATCAAACTGAAAACTAGAACTATTTGACAAATTCAAGCTTGGAAATTGTATTAACCTTCGAACTGAACTAGGGAGTTGAACTAGAAGTAATATTTGATGAGGTGAGTAGCGTGCCATGGATGCTTCAACTCTTCCCCATCTGGATGAGCAATCATGTAAGTCCCCTCTTTGATGACTCGAGTAACAATATAAGGACATTTCCAGTTAGGAGATAGCTTATTCTGTTGGGTTCTCCTTTCTGTTACTTCGATCTTTCTCAACACATGATCTCCTACTTGGAATGATCTTGTTCTCACTTTCTTGTCGTGGTAACTCTTGGTCCGCTGCTTGTAGTTGACCATTCGTAGGTAAGCAGTATCTCGCTTCTCGTCGATCAGATCTAAGTCGATCAGTCTGTTGATATCATTCTGTTCTTGATCAAAGAATGCCACTCTGGCTGTAGGAAACCTCAACTCAGCTGGAGCCATGGCCTCTGACCCGTATACTAGAGCGAATGGGATTTCCCCAGTAGGCCCCCAAGTGGTTGTGCGAACTTCCCAAAGAGCAAGGGGGAGTTCGTCCAACCAGTTGCTGCGTCGACCTTCCAGGCCTGTCTTTAGTGAAGATATGACGAGCTTATTCGCTGCTTCAGCTTGCCCATTTCTTTGAGGATATGCAACAGATGACTGCCAATGTTTGACCCCTACTCTATTCATTTCTTCTTCGAAGGCTCTGGAGAACTGTAACCCATTATCTGAAACTATAGCTCGAGGGATCCCAAATCGACACCAGATGAAGTCGTGTATGAAGTTGATGGCGTTCTCCTTTGTGATGCAAGCTAGTGGCTTTGCTTCGACCCACTTGGTGAAATAATCAATGGCGACGATCGCATACTTGTAATTTCCCCGGGCGGGAGGGAAGGGTCCAATTAAGTCGACTCCCCACATATCGAACGGCCAAGCAGCGATCACTGGAGTTTGTTCCGTTGTGGGCATATGAGGTAGGTTGGCAAACCTTTGACATTGGTCACATTGCTGAACAAAGTCATGAGTGTCAGCTCTCATGTGTGGCCAATAATACCCCAAAGTAATCAATTTGTCGGCTAGAGTCCTGGCCCCCGGGTGTCCACCACAAATTCCGCTGTGCACTTCATGCATTAACTGGGTGATCTCTTGAGGGTGAATACACTTCAACAGTGGTCTAGTGTATGACCTCCTGAATAGCATGCCTCCTTGGATAACGTATCTCGGAGCCTTCTTCTTGATAGCTCGAGCTTTCTTCTCGTCTTCAGGGAGCTCGCCACTTTCCAGGTATGCTTTCATTTCTTTGATCCAACACTTGTTATAAACCCAGTTCCTCGAAGTGTCCTCCACACACTGAATTTGAACTCTTTCATATGCTGGGCTCTCAAGATAAGAGATGGGATCTTCATGTGGCTCGTCTGAAGTGGCTAGCTTGGAGAGTAAGTCGGCTAACTCATTGTCCTCTCGACCAATCCTTTGAATTTCCCAAAACTCTAAGTCCTTTGATAATTCCTTCACCAGGTCGTAGTATTTGACTAAGGTGGAGTTCAGTACTTCATACTCCCCTCTGACCTGGTTAACTATTAGTTGGGAATCACAGTATGCCATGATTTTGGTTGCTCCGAAGCATTTGGCATACTCGATGGCTGCTACCAAGGCTTCATACTCCGCCTGATTGTTGGATGCATCAAACTTGAACCTCAGTGACTCCTCATATATTGTCCCAGACTATGGCTCGATAAGTACTATCCCAGCTCCACTGACATTCTTTGTTGCTGACCCATCTGAATAGACCTTCCAGCAATCGTCGGGCAGAGAAGTGACGAGCTGGGACTCTTGTTCTTTTCCCTTAGCTTTTTCTTTTTGAACTCGCACCTCGCTGTCGACCTTGGTGAACGTAAGCTCGACCAAGAAGTCTGCCAAGTCTTGAGCCTTCAACACCTTTCGAGGTCGATACTCGATGTCGAATTCCGTGAGGGCAATTGACCAATTGAGTAAGCGACCTGAACTCTCTGGCTTGTGCAAATTTTTTCTCAAGGGTGCATTTGTGAGCACCACAATAGAGTGAGCTAAGAAATAAGCTCGCAGCTTCCTTGAAGCTACGACTAGGGCATATGCGACCTTCTCCGCATTCTAATATATGCCTTCGACGTCTGACAGGGCCTTGCTAACATAGTATATGGGCTTTTGAAGCCCCTCCTCTTCTCGAACCAGAACTGCTGCAACTGCTTTGTCTCCCACAGATAGATACACGAACAAAGTCTCTCCGGTAGTCGGGCTACTCAATAGAGAGGGAGTAGCGAGGTACTCCTTAAGTTGTTGGAACGACGAATGACATTCGGCCGTCCACTCAAAAATTTTCGTCCCCCTTAAAGCCTTGAAGAAAGGGAGAGACCTTTCCGCCGACTTGGATATGAAACGACCTAGGGCTGCCACCCTTCCATTAAGTCGCTGCATCTCTTTGACACCGGTGGGCTCCTGCATGTCGACCAGAGCCTTGATCTTTTCTGGGTTTTCCTCTATTCCCCGTTGTGACACCATAAAGCCAAGAAATTTACCCGCTGCTACCCCAAAGACACATTTGCTTGGGTTAAGTTTCATGTCGTTTGCTCGCAAATTGGCGAACGTTTCCTTTGGGTCGACCACGTGACGTCCGGTCTTTGTTTTGATGACCATATCGTCGACGTAGGCCTCCATGTTTCGGCCAATCTGTGAAGCAAAGACTTTGTTGACCATACGTTGATAGGTCGCCCCTGCATTCTTTAACCCAAATGGCATCATGGTGTAGCAATAGATGCCTCCAGCCGCTTGAAAAGCTGTCTTCACGATGTCATCCTTATGCATCTTGATCTGATGATAGCCTGAATAGGCATCTAGAAAGCTGAGGGTGGAATGGCAAGCAATGGAATCGACAAGTTTGTCAATTCTAGGGAGAGGATATCTATCCTTTGGGCAGGCAAGGTTGAGATTGGTGAAGTCGACGCACATTCTCCATTTGCCATTTGATTTCTTCACCATGACCACATTGGCTAGCCAGGTTGTATGTGTGGCCTCTTTGATTATGCCTCCACTCAAAAATTATTGTACCTCGAGTTTAATGGCCTCCTCCTTGTCGCGAGCAAAGCTTCTCAGTCTCTGAGGTTTGGGTTTTATGGTCGGGTTGACCTCCAGCCTATGAACAACGACTTCTTCCTTTATCCCCCTCATATCCTCTACTAGCCATGCACACATACATCATTGCTTTCCTTGAGTAGCTCGATAATCTCTAGCCTTTCTTCAGGTGCCAATTGTTTTCCGATCTGAATTTTCTGCTCGGGATAGGAAGGGTTTGTGATTACTGATTCCAGCTCGTCTACAGCCTCCAGCTCTGGACCGTCTCTGAATTGTAGGGTCTCAATGATGATTTCTCTGACCCTCTATCTTTCTTCGGCCCCCAGGTGTGGAGCTTCCTCAGCTATCATGTCATCCAGTTCATCTGCGATCTCACTGGTGGTGGCCCCCGAGTTATTGTCGACTTGGAGGCATAGCCTGCCTATGGAGACTTGGTCGACCATAACTGTATCTGGATCGACCACGGTGGTTTCAGAGTGACGTGTCGGCTCAGTCATGATCTCGTCATGTGAACGATAGGTCGACTCTTCCACGATGGTGATTGTAGATAGTCGAGTAGTTTTGGTGACCGACTGAGACAGCTTCAAGTATCCTTCCGCAGTTTCAATTTCTAGTTCCCTCTTCTTTCTTTCTCGAAGGACGTGATCAAGGTATGCTCGAGCTGTGCCTTGAACACAGCCAACTCCAGCTGGTGTGGGGAACTTAACTCATTGATGGGGGATTGAGGCCACCATTCCAAGTGCGACCTGGCCAGGAATTCCAAGAATAGCAGCATAATCACTATTCACATCTATGACAATAAATTTTACCTTGGAAATGACCCTGTAGGGATGCTGGCCTAGGTCGACATCTAGCTCGATCTGTCCTTTGGCATCGACCCGGTGGTTGGTGAAGCCTTCCAACCTGCCATCATACCTTTCAAGCTGCTCATTCGAGAGACCCATTTCCTGGAATGTTTTATAGTATAGAATATCCTTGCAAGCCCCCGTGTCGACTAAGAGTCTGCTCGTCGTACATCAATCAGTGAGTCCAGAGATGACGAGAACTTGCTCTCTAGCCGCCATATTAGTTGCTAGCTCGTTTGGATAAAAGCTAATCACCTCGTCCCTGACGTGGCTCCTTGGCGGCACATGTGGGGCTTTGTTGAGCTGAAAGATCTTATGCTTGATGGCTGTGTTGCTGGCTTGCTCAGTAATAACGCCCAGATTCAGTCTAGGCTGCCTGGGTTCCTGATGTCCACCTGCAGGTCGCTCACCTCCGCCTCCCTGAGGCCTTTTAACGTATGTGTCGAGCCTTCCCTGATCGACCATCCTCTGGATTATGCGTTTCAAACTCATACAATCTTCAGTAGTATGGCCTGTATCCTTGTGGTAATCACAATACTTGCTGTTGTCCCTTCTGAACTTGTTGGCCGGGTTCATAGGGGCAGGTGGGGCTAGCTCGACTGCATTCATTATATCCGTTCGACTCACCGTTAGGGGAGTGAAAGCTTCGGGCACCTTCTCAGTTGCCCTAGTTCTGTTCTTACCATTCTTATTGTTTCCCCCGTTCTTGGCTGAGTCTTTCTTGTCATCAGCGACCTCAGTCTTGGGGCCTTTCCCATTTTTCTTCTCTTTTCTCTCCTCGGCCAAAGCTACATTGTAGGCCTTCTCGAACAACTCTTGTCGAGTTGTAACTTTTCGAACTGTTAGCTCGTAGTCTATATCTGCCGAGGAAATCCCACTTCTGAAACAATTGATCACCTCCCTGTCTGTGAGGTCCTCCTCGATCTTGTCGACCATCTCCTTAAACTTGTTGTAGTAGCTCATTGAGCTTTCATTTTTCCCTTGCACTAGGTTGTTGAGATCGGTGACAGTCATCTTCCGAGCTCCTGCAGTCGAGAAGCGGTCCAGAAACTTTGTTCTCATATAGGTACAGGTCGAGATGCAGCCCAATGCCAAACCGTTGAACCATGTAAGAGCTGCCCCTGTGAGGGTGCTAATGAGCGCCTTGCACATCATGTCGTCCTCATTGGAGACAAAGCACATTGTTGCCTCTAGGTGCTGTATGTGGCTCTTGGCATTGGTGGCACCTCAATACTTCTCCAGGAGAGGCAATCTGAAACCGGGAGGAGGTCGTCGGTCAATCAACTCCTTGGATAAGGGACGAAGAGCAAAATCTACTCATTCGTTCTTTCCAGTATCACCTTTCTTTTCAGCTTCCCATTGCTCAAACTTCTTCTTCCATAGCAGCCACTCTCTAGCGTCGGGCCTGTCGTCCCTGGCGTGGGAGACATCATTCGACCTCTGCCTCTCTTCATGGTGATTCTCACTCCCAGAATTGGCTCTATGTCTTTCGCTTCTAGGGGGAGTTATCTCTCTGCCCCTCCTGTCCCTATGGGAAGGTGACCTTACCGACTGAGTTGGCGACCTGCGCCTATCGTCTCTTAGTGGCGACCTGCGCCTATCATTCCTGGGTGGCGACCTGCGCCTTGCTTCTCTTATAGGCGACCTGCGCCCATTCCTTTCCCTGTGGGATTGCGACCTTTGTGTTCTGGCCGGGGATCTTCGTAAGCTTCGATTAGCCTCTAGTTGTGTTCTCAGATCTGACTGAGCTTCATGCTCTCTATTCCTGTTGAGACTAGCCCTCAGATCATCACTTGGAACATGAATAGGTGACTGAGGCCGCCGTATCATCCTTTGCTCGACATTCTGTTCCACAGTTTCATTTGGCCTAGTACTCCTGGCACGTTCCCTGTTGGAAACTTGAGAGGGAGCCACCCTCTATGACCTTCTATCCGCCTGCTCTGCCTCCTCCATTACTAATAATTCGGCTAGAATCTGAGCTTGCTCCAACAGCATCTCCTTTTTGCTCAGGGGGTTGGATGAGGGACCTGCCCTGTTTCCAGCATTCATTTGTCCAGTTGGACGCTTTGGAGGAGGTGGAACCCCTTGCCCCTCCAAAGGTCGCTTATCTCTCCTCCCGTCTGGCAATCCCCTGCCATCAGCAACACTATTAGATCGAGTTGCCCTTGCATGATGACGCGGAGGAGGAGTAGGAGGCAAGCTAGCATTCCCGGTGTTTGCATTGGCGTTGGCATTTGTGTTGACATTCACTTCATTGGATTCTTCAGAAGCGTCGGCAACATGTCCGTTCGGGGTTACCATGGCTGTGGATTGAAAAAGAACTTCGAGGTCAAGCTATGCACGAGTTTCCCGACAATGGAACCAAACTGATGCCGCTAGAAATGTTCTTATCAATCTTCCTCCACGCGGCAGGACTGATCACCTGACTCCTTGACCTGAAAACCAGAACCCACGACTAGCCGGATGTGTCTCCGGCTTAGACCCTCGGGCGTGAGAGTAAGTATTTGAAAATTGGAGAGCAAAAATGTATTGAACGAATGATATTCAGATAACAAAATTGCAGTTACCTTGGAACCGTTGTAGTGGTAATGTATTTATAGTTGGTGTAGACGGTATATTTGGCAGGGCTACATGAGCTCCGAGATTTGTGGGACAGTTATGCATCATGTGAACGTGTCCCTGAACGGTCCCTGATTTGTAGGAAAAGCAGTTTATGGAAAGAGTAGAAGCACGTGCGCCTGTAACTGTTAGGTCGACACTTGCTTGGCAGGTCGAGGTCGATGCTTGGGATTCGGTCGACCTGACTGGCGGGTAGAGCTGGATCGTACCCGAAATATAACTTGGATCATGAGGTCGGACTAGGTTAGGTCGGGACCCAGTAGGTCGGACAATGAACTTAAGTCGACGAATCAATATGATGGGCCTTGGGCCATGTGATCGTTGGGCCTAGCCCACTGAGAATGTGGTGGCCATAATGGTTTGAGGACTGGGCTTTACTTGCTTGACCCTTCTCGACACTTTTGGTATGTTCAATAATAATAATAATAATAATAATAATAATAATAATAATAATAATAATAATAATAATAATAATAATAATAATAATAATAATAATAATAACAACAATAATAATAATAATAATAACAACAATAACAATAATAATAATAATAATAATAATAATAATAATAATTATATATATAATAATATAACATAAAAAAAATCTAAACCTAAAATCTATTTTCAATTCAACAGCCGTGGCCCCTTTCGTCTTTCTCTCCTTCTGGCGATTCAATTGCCGATTTGCGATCCATCATTCGACGCCGGTGCGCCTCTTCCCACCTCAGTCCGCTGGCCAAGATCTTCCCACCGCACGCCTCTGTTGGAAAAATTCGTTATATGTAAAGGAAATTGTGTATTTTTCTTACATGAATCGTTTGTCGTTTGACAAAGATTATTGTGGGTTCATGTTCCACGTTGTGAGAACATGAAAATGAAGAGAAAAATATTTTTTTCATTTTTAAATTAGTTCTAAGTATTTTACTACAATGAGTTCACAATTTTCTTTTCCACTTTTACAAAAATTATAAGGACTTTTCTATTGTGTGCCCATGGGCACATGATAAGGATTAAAGATTCTCTTGTAATGTGTGTCAAATTAATACTTGACACACATTACAAAAGAATCTTTTAAAAAATTCTCTTGTAATGTGTGTCAAGTATTAATTTGACACACATTACAAGAGAATCTTTAAAAGATTTATTCAAAGATTCTCTTGTAATGTGTGTCAAGTATTAATTTGACACACATAACAAGAGAATCTTTAATCCTTATCATGTGCCCATGGGCACACAATAGAAAAGTCCAAATTATAAAAGGATGGTGCAAATAGGAATTTCCTATTAAAATATTATAAATTTTGTTGTTTTTAATAGTAATATTATTAGATTTATTGGAAGTAGAGAAAGATGACCTTTTGAATTCCACTTGTGCTTAGAAATTTTTGAAGGAAAAAATTACTTCATTCACTTGTACCTTTATATATATATATATATAGATATAGATTTTGCTTATCGGAAAATATTTTCATTAAACACATGAAAATATTTTTTGGAAAACATTTTCCTTACCAAATAGCGGAAAACATCTTCATTTTTCGAAAAATATTTTCATTTTCGAAAAACATTTTACAGGAAAACATTTTTCGAAAAACGTTTTATGTCGAAACAAACGGAGCCCAAGAGTTTTGTCAACTAACAAAAAAAGGGAGAGAGATTGTCTCAGAATGCTCATTATTGCTAATATTTGGTCTAATTTGAAACTTCTTACAAATGAGAGGATTCAAGTGTAAGTTTATTTATTGATTTATTTTTTCCTTAAAACAAAATAAATTGGGTAAACGGTCAAGTTATAACCCCACGAACGAGTTTCACTTCTGAGTAACGGAGAGAAGCAAAGCATCGACCGGTGGAACAAACTAGCGGCGGCGAGGCACGGCGACGGGTCGGCCGCAACTCTGCTCTTCTCCGGCATTATTTCCTTTGTCCCTTCTGTTCCGAGTGAGGTTCCATTGTTCAAGCTCTTAATCAATTTCTGATTTGGAACCCATTTGGAACCCTAACCATACTTAAAGGGTATATATGTATGTATATTACTCCCTCCGTTCTAAAATGAAGGACCGAATTTTTGTTTTCAAGTTTGCTCTTGACAAAGAGCAAAATTGAAATTTTTTCACTCATTCATTTTCGGACAGAGGGAGCATTTAGCTACAGCACAAATAACAGGAGTGACATTATTGATTTATTCTTGCTTATGTTGTTCCTTCATATTGATAATTGATTTCCCTAAATTATGCTCAATCCGATATTTTTTCTGGCTTAATACCAATCTAAACAACAACTGAGACTCATTTAAGGGATGAAATAGAAGTCCGAAAGGACCGAAACTATGACGCTATGTAAATCTTGCCAGGATTGACAAAAAATCTTTGATGTCTGAAATTATTGCAATCTGAATGTTTGGTTAAATTTCTGGATAACTTTATGACATTCTTTCGTTGTTTATCATAGTTTGAGATTTTTTAAGGTTTTTGGTGAGAACATTTTTTTAAAATCTTGACGGCACTGCATAACATTCTTATGTGGCTTTGTCTGCAAATGGGTACCTCCCTCCTTCTCTCTATTTCTCTATTACATCTGCTCTCCAAAGTCCAAACCTCCATTTTCACCACTTTCTTTCATTCCTTTATTTTTCGACCAACCAACAACAACGGTTTTGTGCGTGTTGAATCAAACCACACATTTTCAAGTGGGATGAAGGGAGTAGTATATAACTATATATGTATATTCCCCTGGATAGAACTCCGAGATTACTTATTCCGAACCTTGTTTGGTAGATGCTTTTTCAAACGAGTTTTTCCATTTGCAGTTTGATATCATGCTCTATGTAAAAAGTGTTGACCTTAAGTGCTCATTTACCATGCAATGCTTGTTATTCCATCTAACTTCATTTTTTTGTACAAATGTTGTTTGAATGTTGTTCGATTGGCATGGAAAGGTAATGCATTTGCTAGTGTACAGACGAGCACTGATTTCTCACATCTTCTAGACAAAATTTGTCCTCCCGTAGGTCTAAAAAAGAACAGAAGGAATCAACACTCTAATATGAGCACACACAAGTTGCATTAACTAGTTACTTAGCAATTGTGATGCTCCCACTACTAACTGAAATTGAAAACCTAGTACGGGATTTAAAAAGACCATTCCTAGATTCACTAGAAACCCATCAAGGATTTATCCTTGCCTGTCCCAAGTCAGGATAAAGGGCGAGGGTTGCGGTAGGCATGTGACAGCCAGCGTAAAAATTTTGTCACATTAACATGACATGAATTGGATTATGAATATCATTGGGGCGTTTCCTCAGCAGCGACGCGCTACACTTCAAAGACCTGGGTGTAGTGATAAGTATCTGAGTTGCTAGGTCGTCGCCGGAAGCGACGCGCCATCTCTTCGCCGGGGTGGTGTCGAATATGCGGGTGCGCTACACTTCAAAGACACAGGTGTAGTGATAAGTATGCAAAGGTTGCTAGGTCGTCGCCGGAAGCGACGCGCCATTTCTTCGCGCGGGGGTGGTGTCGAATATGCACGGGTTCCCGCATTGCGGACGAGTGCGGAGTAAAGAAGCTAGTCCATGGTAGGTGTAAGGGTAGTAGGATGCGCTTTGGAACTTGGAACATTGGATCATTGACGGGGAGATCGGCGAGAGGTGGTGGAAGTTATGAGGAGGAGGAAGATTCACATAATGTGTTTACGAGGAAACTAAGTGGGTTGGAGAGAAAGCAAAAGAAATATCGCCTTGGGGTTTTAAGCTTTGGTACTCGGGAAAGGATAAGGGTAGAAATGGAGTGGGTATCATTATTGATAAGAAGTATATTAATGATGTGGTGGAAGTGTACGGGAAGAGTGATCGAATTATGGGCATTAAAGCGGTGATACGTGATGAGATTATAACTATTATTTCCGCCTTTATGCACCACAAGTAGGGTTGGATGCATCTATTAAACAAGTGTTACGGGAAGATTTGGAGGAGGTAGTGCAACGAGTACCTAGTGGTGAGAAATTAGTGATTGGTGGTGATGCGAACGGACATGCTGGGGTCTAGTCGATATGGCTTTGAGAGCATACATGGAGGTTTTGGTTTTGGAGAGAGGAATGAAGCGGAAATAGTATCCTGGACTTTGCGTTGGCATATGACTTGAGTATAATGAACACTTGGTTCAAGAAGAGAATCTCGCTTGGTGTCTATAGGAGTGGAGGTAATGCGAGTCGGATTGACTTCTTCTTAGTAAGAAATACTTGTAGAAAGAGTTATACGATTGCAAGGTTGTTCGGGCGAGAGCACGGCAACTCAGCATAGGCGGTGGTACTTGATTTTCGAAGTAAGAGAATTTCGAGGAAGAGAAAATCACGGGTAGACCCTAGAATCAAGTGGTGGAGACTTGAGGAGAAAATCAACCGAAATTTGTAGCTAAGATGGTCGATACCGGTATTTGGGCGAATAATATGGAGGATATGGATATAGATTCGACTTGGACTAAGATGGTACATACCATAAAGGAGGTGGCGAAAGAAGTCCTTGGAGAATCTAGAGGAAATGGGCCACCAAGTAAGGACACATCATGGTGGAACGAGGAAGTAAAACAAGCAATAAAGGGCAAGCGAGAATGCTACAAATTATTGGGGAAATGTAGGAGCGACGAGAACTATGAGAAGTATAAGGAAGCTAGAAGAGATGCTAAGAAAGCGGTAAGAGACGCAAAGCGAGTGAATCGAAACTTTATGATAAGTTGAATACAAAAGAAGGGGAAAAGGACATCTACGAGACTCGCTCGTATGAGGATAAGAGGACACGAGATATTGGGACGGTTAAATGTGTGAAGGATGTAGACGAAAGAGTTTTAGTCGGGGATAAAGAGATAAAAGATAGATGGAGTTCGTACTTTGATAACTTGTTGATGGCGGTCGAAGCGAGGATGTTGGAGATTTAAATATCTCTTCGAGTATGGTTAATCGAGATTTTATGCGGAGAATTCGAAAGAGTGAAGTGGAAATGGCAATGAAAAAGATGAGATTGAAGAAAGCCGTTGGGCCGGATGGTATACCAATTGAGGTTTGGAGATGTTTCGGGAGAGGGAGTAGATTGGTTAACAATATTTGTTTAACAAGATATGGAGAGTTAACACAATGCCATTGGAGTGGCGGAAGAGTACTCGATCCGCTTTGTATAAGAATAAAGGTGATGTCAAGATTGTGCCAACTATCGGGGATCAAACTAATGAGCCATACTATGAAACTTTGGGAAAGAGTGATTGCACAAAGTGAGAAAAATTGTGGATATTTCGGATAACCAATTTGGGTTTATGCCGGGAAGATCGACTATGGAGGCAATATATCTTATGAGACAAACCATGGAGAAATATCGGGATCGAAAAGAAAGATTTGCATATGATTTTCATTGATTTGGAGAAGGCATATGATAAAGTGCCAAGAGAGGTACTTTGGTGGGCATTAGCAAAGAAGGGTGTTTCAAAGAAATATATTGATATTATCGAGGACATGTATAATGGAGTTAGTACTTGTGTACGAGACTAGTGTTGGGAGAAGGCGAAGAGTTTCCTATAAAGATTGGAGTGCATCGAGTTCCGCGCTTAGCCCCTTTCTTTTGCTTTGATAATGGACGAATTGACGAGGTCGGTCAAGATGATATACCAAAGTGTATGCTTTGTTCGCGAGATGATATTGTCTTGATTGATGAGACAAGAGAGGGTGTTGAAAGTAAATTGGAGTTGTGGAGACACACTTTGGAATCTCGAGGTTTTCGATTAAGCGAAGCAAGGCGAATATTTGGAGTGTAAGTTTAGCAGAGTTGGAAGTAGGGAGGCGAGGGGCGGTCACATTTGATGGAAATATTATCCAAGCTTCGAAGTTTTTCGCTATCTTGGATCCATTATCCAAAAGGATGGAGAATTAGATGGAGATGTGGCTCATAGGATTAAAGCGAGGTTGGTTGAAGTGGAAGAGTGCTACGGGGTTTCTATGTGATCGCGACATGCCCAATAGATTAAAGGGAAAATTCTACCGCACGGCAATTAGGCGGCATTGCTTTACGGCACCGAATGTTGGGCCGTGAAACGGTGTCACGTGCATAAGATGAATGTGGCGGAGATGCGTATGCTTCGATGGATGTGCGGTCATACAAGAAAGGATCGGTTGGGAATGAGGTGATCGGAGGTAAAGTAGGAGTTGCGCCCATTGAGGATAAAATGAGGGAAAATCGTCTACGGTGGTTTGGACATGTGAGAAGGAGACCGAGTGATGCAGGTTAGGAGGCCAGGAACAGTGGAGAAATGAGAAAATGGCGAGGGTAGGGAAGACCCAAACAAACTTGGATTAGAGTAATTGAAAATGATATGAGTTTACTTGGAGTGGATGAAAGTATGGTGTTGAAGAGGCCGGAGTGGAGGGCAAAAATCCATGTGGGGGGTTGATTTTTTTTCTTTATTTTTATTTTTATTTTTTATTTATTATTAATATTTTTTTTATTTTTATTTTATTTTTTAATTTAATTTAATTTAATTTTTTATTTATTTTATTTATTTTTTTTTCACGATAACATATGAGGATTCATGTTAGCCGACCCCAAATTATTTTGGGACTAAGGCTTTGTTGTTATTGTATTCCTAGATTCACTAGGAACTGCGGATTCCTTGACTGATGACGGGAGGTTTGCGGCAAAATGGGTGTCCGTTTTCGCTTGAGACACATGTTGTTGACCACTTTTCCATGACCCTTTGCGCATTCTAATTTCTATTTTGGAAAGGCGGGCTTGAATTAGACTAGTCTTACCAGTTATTAATGGCATTGGAGATTGTTAAGATTATGGGTGAAATTTAGAGAATTGTTTTGATGCATTTCAATGGTCACATGGCTTTTGACATATTGTTTGAGGGATTTTATCTCCTATTTTGTTGGTTGTCACTTATAGGTAAGACTAGCCTAGTTGGAGCCTCCCTTAAAAATAATGTACAACTTGCTAAGGGTCAAAACAAGTGATTATCAAGAATTGTTTCTAATGGAAATAACCATAACCATTCTACCGTGGACCTCCGCCTCTGGTCGACGATTCCGGAATTTCAAGTGAACCAAGTATGCTATTTTGTTGATTCCTCTCTCCTATTTTGAATTTCAGTTAGCAGTAGAAGCATCACGTTTTCTAAGAAACTGGTTTCTGCAACCCAGTGTGCGCGTACTAGAGTGCTGATTCCATTTGTCCTTTTGCATTTCAGTTGATTCATCCCTCTCTCTCTTTTTTTTTTTTTAAAGCAGTGGAATCATTATGCTTTCCAAGCAACTAGTTTCTGCAACCTGGGTGTGGGCGTACGAGAATGTTGATTCTATTTGTTCTATTTTGAATATCAGCTGATTCCTTTTGTTGTATTTTAAAAATTGACTTGTGGGAAAGGCTGGAGGAAGTGAAGCAGTGCTCATTTGTACTCCGGTAATCTCATTTTGTTTCCAAACTATCTTCAAATGAAATTTGTACAATAATGAACTAGGGTGGAATTACCAGTTTAGCATATATTGAGCACTTGGTTAAAAAAAAAAATTACACCGAGCTCGTTTGTACATCGGTAATCTCTTTTTTCTGTCCAAACCATCTTCAAATGAATTTTGTACAAAAATGAAGCAGGATGGACAATATTGAATACAAAAAGAGCAGTAAGGTCAAAAAATTCTACGTAGAGCTCGATATTGAACTGCATAAGAATCACACTTGGAAGCATCTATTAAACAAGATGCGAACACCATAAATTAATCTTTTCTATCCGAGGGAATAACCCTGCATAATTCACGCACTTTCCTTTATCCATGGAGTAGTTTTGTATGGGCTAGTTTTGTTAAGCTAAAGCATAGTTCTATTTGGTTCTCTTTTTTCTCGTTTACCTTGTGTATTTTCTTGACATATATGCCGATGGAAACTAAGGTGCTTAGTCCCTCTTATAGTTGTAAGAATGCAATTCTAGTTACACTCTTATTTATTCAATTGAAGGTGGTGATGGATTGTCAACTTCTCTCTAGTAAGTGGAGCAATTGTTTTTCAAAGTCGTACAAGGCTTGTCACTTTCAAATAAAGGGCCCCAACAATAATAGGTATCGTGGTTCTTGTTGTCTACCCGCAGGTATAACACTTGTATTCTTTTGGTTTGGTGGCCTCTTTAGTTTTTCTTGAAAAGAAAATAATGCTATGAAAAAATAGGGCAACTTGCACTTTTGTAGCATTAAGTTTACATGCAGTTGCAATGTGGTACATAATGTATCAAAGTTACAATTGTTTTGGCCACCATATTCACAAAAGTTGCAATCCACAGCAATTTTGGATGTCTGTCAAATATAACAAATGTCAGTTTGAAAACGTTTACAAAATGGATTAGAAGTGTAACAGGTTTGTTGAAAATTCCACGTGCCGGATGAATTTGTAATTGATATTAGGTATTAGGGGGCTTAGTGTAAATTCAGAAATCTAATGAGGCTAAAAATATTTAAACCTAACCTTAAACTCCACAAATTGTGGACCTGGGAAAAAAAAGGAATCAAAGACCAATTTTTTCTCTCTCTCTCTCTCTCTCTTACCCAATTTCATCACCACCCCACTCCACCACCTCCAACGTTCACTCCCCATCACGCCCGCCGATCTCCTCCCCAATTTCTATCCCCACTTGCCTGACCTGTGCCCCCCTCCTCCACCTTCCCTGTCCGAGTACCCGACACTGTTGATGCCACAACAACAGGCCGGAAATGTTGCCCCTTCTTCTCCCTCTTGCCACACACCTCTCTCTATCTCTATATTTGGGTTTGTTTCTCTCTCTCTCTATTCGTGTGTGTGTAGATCTGGTTTCCCTTCCGTTGATTTTGCTGATATGGGCTCCCCTTATGTGATTTTGTTGATTTGGGTTTTGTTGAAACTCAGATCCGCATGACCAAATGGATATTGTTCTTCAAAGGTTGGGTTAGATATGGTGGCGTGTGTGTTGAAACTTAGATCCAGATGATTGACTGGAGGGTGGCGGACAGTGGTGGGTAGTGATGATGGAGGGTGGTGTTTATGGGAGGGTCGAAGAGGTGGAAGATGATGGTGGTGCTTTGGGGGAGAAACAATGGTGGTGGAAGTTAGGTGTGTATTTGAAAAAAAATGAATTTTCATTTTTGCAAATCGTAAAAATTGTAAATATAAATTATATAATTAACAGAATTAATATGTAAATAAAATTGTAAAATATTGTTGTGGATTGCAACTTTGTGTGAACATGGTGACCCAAATTGTAACTTTTGGTACATTATGTACCACATTACAACTGCCTGTAAACTTAATGGTACAAAAGTGCAATTTGCCCGAAAAAATATTAGATATACGGGATCTTCAGGACTATCAATTTTGCAACGTTTTTTTAAATAAGATCTACTCCATCTCATAATAGTAGTCCCATTTGACAAGTCAAAAATTTTGATGGCATAGCTTCGCTTGCTTGTACTCCCACCGTCCCAAAATTATACAAATGAACTTTGAACTATTATTTTAGGTTGATTCAATTATCCTAATGATAATGTTAAACTTCTTATGGATAGTATTGTTGATGGTTTATCAATTACAAGTTATAGATTTACAATAGTATAATTAATTCAACGTATAATTATTGCTCAAAGTTCATACGTACCAACAGCGAAAAAAAGTAGGAAGTTCATTTTGAGACGGAGGGAGTATTTTCTTGAAATTAAGTTGGACTTGAAATCTTGAATAAAACTTGAATTTCTGTCTCTTACAAGAGTTTACTGCGGCCAGATAACCCCTCTTTTTTACTTTCTGTTCTTATTTGAATATCTTGTTCCTGATTTTTATCGCAGTGTCGCGTATTAACGCTATTAGATGCTCAATGAAATCATATAAGCTATCGGAGCTTACCAAGGTTGAGGTTGAAAACCTTAAGGCTAGGCCCCGAATCATTTTTTCTTCCATTTTCTCTACGGTTAGTCTAGAAATAATCCTCTCAATGAAAACTTTTAGCTAGTCTCATAAATTATAATTATTTTTGGGGGGTTTGAATATTTGACTTGATTGATTAAGCATTTGATAGATTCTGCACTGTTACTCTATCAGGTTCAGCCCATTGTTGACGATGTCCGCAATAGAGGCGATGCTGCTGTTAAAGAGTCAGTGCTTCATTTATACCTGCTTGTTTTGGATACTTGTAATACTTTTTTTTGGCTAAAATGATTTCGACTTAACTCTAATCTTCTGCAATAATGAGGTTTACTAGATTGTATTTTATATTCCCTTTGCAGTTATACTGTGCGGTTTGACAAAGTTGAACTAGAAAAAATAGTTGAAAATGTTCTTGAACTTCCGGATCCGAAGGTGCCTTTTTATCCATTTGTTTCCTTTTCGATTATACATTCAAAATGATTTGCTCAAGTTCTCAATGAGTATCAGAATTTGTGTTTTGTTTTAATTTTTTAAATTTATTCAATACTCCCTCCACCCAATAATAAATGTCTCAGTTGACTTGTCAACGTTTTAAAGGAGTGTGCTGTAATTGCTTGCACATTGCATGTACAATGGTAAAATTACACTAAGATTATTTCCCAATTTAGAAACGTGACATTTATTTTGGGACATACCAAAAAGTAAAGTGCGACATTTATAATGGGACCAAAGGAGTAGGCATTTAGTGAAAAACAGACTTATGCATCATATGCTATTTTAACTTTAACGAATTTGGCCATCAGTGTTTCAAGTTCTTATGCTTTTCCATGCCAGCTTAATGCAGCTGTTAAGGAAGCATTCGATGTGGCATACAGCAACATCTATGCATTTCATGCTGCCCAAAAGCCAGTTGAGAAAGTTGTTGAGAACATGGAAGTAAGCAACATGCTGTTTAACAATCTTGTAGTTAATGGCTGCCTATGGTATTGCTTCTTGTAGTTCTAATATTCCAACTGTCAGGGTGTTAGGTGCAAACGAGTGGCAAGGAGCATTTCTTCTGTCGGTCTTTATGTTCCCGGGGGCACTGCAGTTTTACCTTCAACAGCCCTCATGCTTGCAATTGTATGGTGATAGACTCAATTTTGTCAGTTATCTTGGTTGTTCTGTCAAATGCATTTGTTTTGAATTGTGTGATGGATACAGATGAATGACTGTTGGTTGACATTTAGTTTTTATGCAACAGCCGGCCCAGATTGCTGGGTGTAAAACTGTTGTACTTGCTACTCCTCCTGCTAGTGATGGTAGCATCTGTAAGGTACTTATTTTCATCTTGATGATGAGGCTTCTAAATACATTACATATATTGAGAAACAAATCAATTCATGCAGGAGGTGCTTTATTGTGCGAAGAAGGCTGGTGTGACCCACATTCTTAAAGCGGGAGGAGCTCAGGTTCTTAAGCATTACTACGAACACTTTTTGGATTATGTATTTACTGTTCTCAATTTTTTTCAATGTAGTAGTTACTTTTATTCCAAGTGTTTTATGTTCTTTATCTCTTACAGGCCATTTCTGCCATGGCGTGGGGAACAGCATCTTGTCCTAAGGTATCTCTACATAGATACTACTCCCTCCGTCCCTAAATGAATGTCAAAAAAACTTCAAATTTGCTTTTGACCAAGAGCAAATTTGAAACTTTTTCGACATTCATTTAGGGACAAAGGGAGTATATCTCTGTGAGGCTATTACCCTCTTAAATATGTACATAGAGCGAAAGAGATCTTGAGTAACATAGCCGATATGAAGTTTCAAACTTTTGTGGAGCTGATTATATGAAGATGGGATGCTATGATAACTGTAGAAGAACCTTTCCCGCACACGTAACTCTTTTCCACATACAATCTTGTGGAAAAACTTTTCTGCAGCTCTCGTGCACATCACAATCCCATACGAATATAAAGTGACCAAGTATAGCACTGGTGCTGATCTGATCCACTATTTGACCTCCCCTGAAAGACAAGGTTAGGGAGGTCGGCTAAGAGGATGTGGGAGAAGTCACCTAACTAAGTATATTTCCTCATATCACAGGGCAATACATGACCTAATGTCTTAAGGGAGAAATTGTTGGATGGTTCTCTCATGGGGGCACACGGCAAAAGCTAATACATATGTACGGACAAGCCAAGAAGAAAATAACGCTGTGTCATATGAACCACACATGATCGCACATGAGTTGTTTTTCTATGCCTATAAATGGATCCTTGCATCATTTTAGTGGCAATGAGCTTGCTACAGTAACAGTAACATTGACCTTATACCTTTGTTAGATTTATTCCCACTTCCATCTCCATTCAAGTTCGGTGGTTTTGTGTAACGCCTAGTATTAACCACACAACCATAATCCCGCAGAGGACTTGGTACAAAGAGTAACAATATTCCTTGGCAGCATAAGCGATCATGTGTTGTTATGTTCGTGGACGAGGCAGCCGAAGAAGGTATAGAGATTTAGGGGTTAGCACTTCCATTATAGGCTGTGAGGCCTTTGGTGCAGAGTCCAAAGACAATCTTCTAATAATTCTGATCCTCCCCGAGATTCAATCAAGCCCACCGCTTACCACATCCTGGGCCTCCTTGTACTTATTGTAAAGGAGTGACCATGGCGTTATAAAGAGAGTTCCAGTCTTTATGGTAGTTTTTGGAGCAGTATGTCATATCTAAGAGTTTTATGCTTGTAAAATAGTTAATTTTGGGCACGATATTGTTAACCACCGACTTTGCTGATCCGCAATTAAAAATTTGTAAGAGATTCTGAGGTGTTCTGAATGCTTAAAAGTTATTGAGTTACTATGTGTCTGGATATATGTTCTAGACTTAATAAGCAAGGTTCTAAAAAACGCTAGGCGACGGAGCCGGGCCTAGCGCCTAGAACGCCTGGACGGGGCCGAGATTTTATACATGATTTATAATATCCCGATGTATTAACTTGATGTGGCTGCGAGATGGAGGATGATGGCGAGGACTCTCAAGCCGTGACTCAATAATCGATGTTGGAAACGAACCGATGAATATGAAGATGAAGAGAGAACTGGTTTGGAATTTTCGTTTGTAAGCCCTAGATTGAGATTTGAAATTTCAATGAATCACTTCACGGCTTAAGTTTTTACTTTGAGTATTTTTTGAAATTTTTACGGATAAGAAACGACACCTTTTTAGGACCAAGTATTTTATAAAAATATATATATAGGAAGTCGGATCTCGGTAGTAAGAGGCGTTCAGCCCGACTAGTCGGCGCGATTTTCTGAAGGAACGCATTATTAGGCGGATTTGAAGTTAGGCGCGGTGTTTTATGAACGCCTAGCGCCTAGGCGGGGCTTACTGCCTACACGATCTAGGCGAACGATTTTTAGAACACTGTTAATAAGTAAACAATGAGTTCTTGCTTCAACGATGGTCAATCATTCTTTCACTTGTTGATTGTTAATTATATTCTCCTTTCCAAGGGTTAGTCTTATGACGCCACCTGAAACTGTTTAAACGTTTGCCTGTCCAGTTTGTATCCAAAGCGTTAGTAGAGTCATAAATTTCAGGGCAGGAGAACGATAGACCAGAGGAAAAGATAGTATTTTCTCAGGCATTATGTTCTTATTACGTGTGGATGTACTTTATTTCTTGAAATTAACAACTTCATGATATTCAGGTTGAGAAGATATATGGGCCTGGAAATCAGTATGTCACTGCAGCAAAAATGATACTCCAAGTATGTTTATATATCGTTCTATCTTAGTTCTAAAACCTTTACAAGTGTCGTTTAACTGCATTTCTGTTAGGCAATGTTAATAGCTGTAGATCTTCCATCTTAATGACTGGGCTATGTACTTTTGCTACAGAACAGTGAGGCTATGGTTTCAATTGATATGCCAGCAGGACCATCAGAAGTGCTTGTCATTGCTGACAAACATGCCAATCCAGTACATATAGCCTCAGATCTGCTTTCTCAGGTTTTCACTTGTATTCCAAACATGTCATCAGTTGGTGATATAACTAATTTCTAACATATTGATTTATTCAAATATATATTTTTCTTCTTGGGATCATATTTCAGGAAGTTGGTTATGGTCTTTACAATGATGACATTCCTTAACCCTTGTTAAAGGGGATAACATCTTTGTACCATTCTTTTATATTTTATCATAGTCTGGTTCGCCTGGAAGCATGAATATCTCTATTATTATTAATCATACTGTAATTATTGCCTATTTGTGGTGGAGCTTTTGCATAGTTTAGGTTGTTTGGGTGTATGATGGCTAACTGGTTCTGTCTGCAAAAATTCAGATTAAGTAGAGTGGATGTAAGTTAGTGTGGCTGGAGGGTGAAGCAAGAGGATCTCTTATATGTAAAGAAGCTTGCTGTTATAACTTTTAACTTTTAAGTGAAACATGAGATAGTTGCACATGTTTGTGTCACTGATTAAGTAGAGTGGATATAAGTTAGGCCTCAGATTTGTAGGTTGATGGGATATATAACTATGTGTCTTTTTTAGGGTAACAAGGTTCACTTGGTTGACATTAATATTTTTACTTGTTTGCTTATATATATGTGTCTATAAAAAAATGCAAAAAAAGGTGACTTTTTAGCCTTTCAGATCCTTCATTCTCCAATTTTCTTCAGAATTTTTGGATTCTGTTTGTCATGATAATATATTGGTACTAATAACCTTATAGCCAAGGATCTGCATATTAGTAACCTCTGGCCCTCAGTTGACTAGTGAAATGTCACTGGTTTGGCACAGATCCAGTTTATTCTTATTTAATGTACATAATTACATATTCAAAAAGAAAAAAAATACTGTTAACTGGTATTTCATGCTTGGAATTCTCAAGTTGTCTTATTTTGAATTGTTAGGCTGAGCACGGTCCGGATAGCCAGGTTGTTCTGGTACTTGCTGGTGATGATGTAGATGTACGGGCCATTGAGGAAGAAATCAGCAAGCAGTGCCAAAGTCTTCCGAGGGGAGAGTTTGCATCAAAAGCTTTAAGCCACAGCTTTACTGTGTTTGCTCGTGATATGGTTGAGGTTAGGCCACTCCATAATTTCTCATGTCCCCATTTTCTTCTCTGCCTTCATGTCCGTTATCAGTGGTTGACCCGTGTCTTGCATGATTCTCAATTCATGTTTTCATTTAAGGCCTTGTCTTGTTTAACTATCAAATAAATGTTTGGCTAAACATTTATGTTCTGCAAAACATTTTTTTAGAAGAATTGTGCAAATATTCTTCGTCTCTGGGATGGTATTGTGTGTCAGGCATCATTAAGCATGAGTAGGGTATGCTACATTACTGTACAGTTTTTCAAATTTTGGCTGAAGAGAAAGCAGCGTGCATTCCCTCCCCCAAAAAAAAAAAAAAAATGGCCTTAAACTGAGGCCATTTTCTTTCAGAAGGTACATATACTCTCTCTAGCTAAAGGACTATTAGAAAGCCACCAAACAATGGATTCAAGTTGAGCATATACTCTTTAGCAAAGACACTTGTTGTAGTCAATATGAATTTATAAATAATTGCTACTACTCATTTTGTTGGAAATTCTGGATAACGGCAACTCCTTAAGTTTGTCTCTTGTTGGATCCTGTAATAATAGCAGCACCTTGAGTTTTGTCTCTCATATTGTCGGTAGAGAGTGTATAATTGGAAAGCCGCTCAATAGTGCTCTCAAGTCAAGCACCTAGCGCTTTGACAAAGATGCTTCTTAGTCTTCCCAATTTGGAGATTTGTTGCAGATCCCTGTTTGAAAGTCTAGTCCTTGGTTGCTTTTTGTTGGGTGGATTGTACTCCCTCCGTCCCATTGCAGTTGACTTCTCAACGTTTTAAGGAAGATGCTTTACTAGATTGTACATCACTAGTACAATGTTAATATTGCACAAATTCAATTTCCTTATATGGAAATGCGACAAACGGGACATTTATTTTGGGACAAACCAAAATGGAAAGTGCGACATTTATTCTGGGACAGATGGAGTAGTATTCTCTTGCTTTTCTCATTTTCATTTTCACAAAAAATGGCCCTTATTCTATAAGTAGAAGAAAAAAGAATCAGAATGTGATCCACGTGGCCATATTTTGCCATGGTAGTGGCATGCACTCTGCAGTTGGCACTTCTAGAATTGATATCTTATAACTTATCTCCACTAGTTATTCTACTGTATTGTTTTTGAGTAACCAACTCATATATATTTGTGTGTATGTGTGCGAGTGTTTATTTGTTGGGTTGCTCCTTTTTCCTTCATCGCTTCACCTTTCCTTTTCCAATATGATTCCTTTCTTGCATTCATTGTTTAAACCGAGCGTTGTCATTGCAACTTTCAGGCAGTTACTTTCTCAAATTTGTATGCGCCTGAACATCTGATCATTAACGTTAAAGATGCAGAGAAGTGGGAGACTTTCATCGAGAATGCAGGTAAAGTTCTAAAGTGTGCTAGACTTGTAACATGAGATAATTGAGAATTTTTACTGAAGACATATCTTATTGGATGAAGCCATAGTTATATCGTGTCTCGAATCGTGAACCGGGTGTCCCAAATATCATATATTGTATTGTCTCGTAAGATACAGAAGAAATATGAGAAAACATATAGTCAATATATAGGTAAAGAAATAATCTGTAAGACTAATTCATGAAGTGTAGAAGCCATTTTTGTATCTTATTAGTGAATAGTTTACTAAAATGTAGTTGTCTTGATAAGTGCTAAATACTGAACAATAAACACTATAATATATTCACTCCATCCCGAAATGATCTTCCTACTTTTTTGCTTGTCAATATGAAGGTTTTTTGAGCAATAAATTTAGGCCAATTTAATTATCCTAATGCGTATCTAAAATTGTTATTGATAGTATTTATAATGGTGTATCAATAACAAGTTTTAAATTTTCATTAGGATAACTAAATTAACCTAAATTTATTGCTCAAAATACCTCCGTATCAACAATAAAAAAAGTAGGAAGATCAGTTCGGGACGGAGGGAGTAATCAGTACGATGCCCATGGCATACTATCAATATTAGGTATTAAATAGTATATTTTAAAATTTAAACAGCAAACAATGTAAAATATAAAGTTTTAGGTATAGTATATAGACTAGTATGTACCAAATTATGAATATATGATCAGTAATGTATTAGCATAAAGTTAAATAACTTGCATCAAGACAAAGAAGAAAGAATACAATAACACTTGTGAAAGAAGAGCGGAATCACATGAGCTCACTACAAATGGTGATTTTTTTTTAAAAAAAAAAATCCTTTTCCAAAATGGGTAAGGGAATTTTATCCACTAATCAGTGGCATGTGTTAAAAATCCGGGCAAACTGACCTGTTGAGTTTTTGGGTAAATTTTTTTCCCAAAAGGAATAAGGTAAATGTCCCCGGGGCGAAGGTCAGCATTGTAGGATTTGATTCTCTGGTCTTTTTTTCCATTGGGAATCCATTTGTTGAAAAGGAGACGCAAGAACCTTTATTCTAGGATCGTTCATGGTAGTTCTTTCTCATTAACAAATAACAAGTACTAATAGGTTGCCGGGAAGTGTGTTATGATTTTAGTTAAACATTTTAGGTTTCTTTTCCAAATGTACTTCCTTAGTATCTACACAAGAAAATGATCTCCATGCTAATACTTCCTACAGGTTCAGTATTCTTGGGGCCGTGGACCCCAGAGAGTGTTGGAGATTATGCTAGTGGGACCAACCATGTCTTACCTACGTATGGCTATGCGCGAATGTACAGTGGCGTGTCCCTGGACTCCTTTCTCAAATACATAACAATTCAAAGTTTGACAGAAAAAGGCCTAGAAAAGCTTGGTCCGCACGTGGCTATTATGGCAGAGGTTGAGGGACTGGAAGCTCACAAGAGAGCTGTAACTCTCCGGCTGCAAGACTTGGAGGCCAAAAAGATTTCTCACCTCATATGATAACTAGAGTTTTGGTGTCTCTTTACTGTGTTTTTCATCAATCACTATCAAATTGAAGCTGCTGGGAAGTTTTGTTACAATATTAAATTTAGGTTAATTTAATTTTCGTTGCATTTTGAAACTAGAACAAAAAACAAAAGAGAATATTGAAAGCTGTCGAAAATGTTATGCATTTGCGAGAATTGCTATGGGTTTAAGTTGTACAAACATTGTATCTCCTTATCATCTGCCAAACAATCTACTTTTTCCCATATCATCTTTGACGGATCAAACCTTGCAACATGAAGTTCTTGATGTTCACGAGACTCGTAAACCAGCAACATCCCACCATTAACCTCTACCATGCCAAGCGGACGATACAAGTAACTTTTTCGACGGGATAAAAGATGCTTGTCACAAACCTTCCGGTAATTGGCATTGACATCAAATATTCCGATATTGAATTCACCTCCGACAAAGTAGTAACGACTATAAAAGAAAACTGCGTTGCAAAAGAAGGTCTTAAAATTGCCACAGAAGTTCTTGAATCGGGTGAGAGTCCATTTCTTTTCACCACGCTTAATGATTCCAATATTAGTAGGATAGTTTGGGAACATCGAACAACTCCACATTGTTGAAGGGATTTAAAAATGATAGAAAACCGGTGTCATCATTCAAAAGCAACCACCCAAAATTGGAGGAGGCGATTTGCACCATTCGATTTGACAAATAGCTCTTATAGTATGTCCTTTCGGTCGGATAATAGAATTTGACATTTGATGAGCCCGGATCTATTGGACCGGGCCCGCGCTCGGTCTAGTCCAAGGAACCAGTGACGTGGCAGTTCCTAGACCGCTGGAGGGAAGACCGCGGACAAATAGGCCCTTGTGGTCAAGACCGTGTCCCTCCTCGGTTCGTCCCCGTCGAGGACCCTTGAAACCACTCATTTGGATGCATTGCCCGCATAAGTCATGCCCGCATCAGCCGTGCTCGCGTCATATATCTTTGACCGCGGCACAACGTTGACCGCGGGCATAGGCCTCCCGGTTAAATATCAAGCCTTGCGAGCAAGTCGGCTTACGGCTCACGACGGGCCACTTGCCGCTCCCCCATCACGCATTCAATGCGGCTCATCCGCGCCTACTATTCCATTTATTGCAATAAGCCGGCTACACGGCTCATGTCCCTTTCAGCCATGTCCCCTGGACAGTCAATGTTCCCTCACACAGGACCAATCGAGCTGCGGACACGTGTAGGCGGTCGAAATACCAAAGTGCCCCTAGGGTGATCTCATTGCTTACCTCAACAAGCACCGTGGCATTGCCTATAAATAGAAGGCCTTTACCCCCTTGGGCAAGGTAAGTTCCATATACAATTGAGTAAGCTCTTTTACTCTCTAAACCTAACCATACACACACTCCGAAGGTATTCAAAGCCTTATTACTCAGTATTCTTACTCTCACACCCGAGGGCCTGAGTTGGAGTAACATCCAACTTTGACCTTAACGGTGCTTGTTTGTGTTGTGATCTAGGTATACAAAACCACCAAATATATCCTAGCCGGATATCCTTGAACCGCTCCCGACCCCCGAAAAGGCTGTGGCGTCATCGGTGGTTCCATTCTTAGGAAACGAGACTTTCTTTCGTTTCTCGTTAAAAATCCTTTGTTTTCAAGGCACCTCACGTGTCCTAAACAAATTCAGTGCCGAAAGGCTCTTCTATTTTACATCACTAAGTTTTTCCCATTTAAAACTTTTGTTTTCAGACACACCTTGTAGTCTACACAACCTACCGTCAAAAGACACTTCTTTTCGAGTTATTTTCACCATTACGAGACATGTCTCAAATTACGAAAAATCTTTGGTCATTTAACCGTAGAGGAGGAGAACCAAGCCGAACCCTCCAACAACAATAGGGAAAGGCAAACCAACTCTGTCTTCAACGGAATGGGGGCCCATTCTCGGCCTCAAAAATCCCGGCTCAACGAGTTCTCCACCGGTTAACCGAGGAAGCACGTCTTTGAGAAAGCCCAAGCCCTACTAAACACTAGCCCAAAAACTCCCCAAGCTCGCATAAAAAACACCAATCGGCCACCCCACTTTCCCCGAACAAATCCTGAGAAGGAAGGAAATCCTAGCCTCCAAATCCAAGGCGGTCGCGGAGGCCGCGGCCATCAACGACGCGGAGATGGAAATATTTGAAATAGAGGCCAATGGAGGGCTACGGTTCCCTCGAGGGTCACAAAGGTTCTCCCAGCGAGCTCCCGCACACTCGCTTGCTAGTCAAGGCGTAGGGGCAAACCGGGTTGACCCGGCCCTTGGCGCGGACAGCCAGGCCGAGACGGAGCGTGGTGCGTAGATGATAGCGAGGAAAGGGGGGAAGAGGCACGATCAAATCGCCGTGCGAAGTCAGCCAGACCCTTGGCTCCGGCCAAGGAGAAGGCCGTGGCTCCACGAGCTAAAAAGCAAAAGGTTGATGATCGAGAACCCAGAGTTTGTGGAATTCATGCGAAGATGTGGGAAACCCATCGAAGGCGCCCCGAAGTGTGGCCGCACTATGGACGCCTTCGGCGATAAAATTGCGCGGGCACCCGTCCGAGAAGAGCGAAACCCCCCGAGATGGACACATATGACGGATCCAAAAATGCCAAGAGTCATATGGGAAGATTTGAGGGCCGAGATGGCTTTATTCTCCGCGGATGAGTCGGTGATGTGCAAAGCTTTGGCTACAACCTTCAGCAAGGCCCTATCTTGGATGCTAGCCCTCAAGCCCCGGTGTATCCAGTCATTCGGTCGGTTCGAGTCCTCTTCCTCAATGCCTTTGCGGAGCAGTGTGCCGCTAGACCAAAGACAGATCTTGTCCGTGTCAAGCGGGCACCAAATGAGCCTACAAAAGATTATATATCCCGGTTCGGGAAGGTGAGCGAGGAGATTGTGGACACTGGACGAGGGGATATCGAGACTATGTTTTGAGGGCGGCCTCGGTAACTCCTTCCTCAAAATGAATTTTGCCTCCGACAAACCTAAATCGATGGAGGAAATGTATGAAAGGGCCTCGGCCATTGCCTCCGCCGAAGAGCCTAGTGTGCCCGCTCCACGAGCTTACGCGAAAGAAAGGATAAGCCAAGTCCAGGAGACCACCCGAGCACGCTCATACCAATAATCGGGGCAAAAGCAGAGGCCGGGGATCGAAAGGCTCAAAAAGGCCGTGGCCGAAAGCGGTTTACACAGAGCTCACCGACCCAAGGGTGGTGATCATGAGAAACCTCGGACTTTCCTCCTCCTCCCCCATGCTTCGAAAGCCAAATGAGAGGAGTAGACTTAAATTACAGTGAGTTTCACAACGACCACGGGCACGGAGCGAGGATTGTTTCTAGTGAAGCGAGTAATCCGGCGAGAAAATTAATAACGGGGAGCTAACCAAGTGGGTTAAGGAAACAACGCCCCCAATAACAATGATCGGCGGCGGGCACGACACACGCGGGGACCGAGATAGGAATGAAAGAGATAATAATGATGACGATTTTGGGGACTATGACATTAACTTCATTGGGGAGGAACCTCCCACTAGTAGGCGATTGTCTCTCCAAATTCGGACATTAGAAGGTTTTCTCCATCCCGCCACAGCCCGGAGGAAGAGCTTGAAAGTGGGTTAAAGGAGTGAACTTGCCTCCACCCTTTTTCATTCCACACTGACCACTCACCCTCGGAATGAGAATCAACCGGCAAACATAGGCCGTGTGTTGGTAGATCTTTGGAGGCCCGCGACATACTTTACTACCATACTTTGATCGGAATGAGAATGACGGAAGCACATCTCACTCCATATGCGGGTATGCTCGAAGGCTTCACAAACCACGCTGTAAGGGTAAAGGGTACGATTGTGTTTGACGTAGCTATTGGAGAAAAACACATGCGAAGACGGCCAAGATAACTTTCATGGTGGTCGATCTTCCTTCCCAATACAATGCCATTCTCGGCGTAGCTGCTCGAGCCGAATTGGGAATAGTTGCGTCCGTCCCCCACCAAAGGGTGAAATTTAACACCCGGGCGGGGTTGCTACCATCAAGAACCGGCCCGGGAGATTCCTCAGAGCCTTTGGAGGAAAAAAGGAAAGAAACGAAAGGCCGGACATCACGCCCGCGGATAGATGGCGAGGACAAAAATATAGAGGGAAAGGGCGAGGACAAGTCAAAGAAGGGAAAGCCCTTGCACTCCCGCCGCCACCCGTACCAATTGGCATGCTTTCTTTCCATTCCACAAGGTGAAGCTCAAAATGAAGCGAGAAAATCAAAGCGATTGGCTGCCCTGTTGAGGAGGATATATTGATCGAGGAATAGAGGGGAGATTGACCGTGAAATCGTATATTCAATGGCAACACGGCCGAAGCTCAGTCGGCCCCCAACTATTGTCATTGACTCCCTGCACAATCGTGAAATCGGCGACCTTCAACCTAACGACGAGCTCGAGGAGGTGGTAATCAATCCCCACTTCCCCGAGCAAACGGTTAAGGTTGGGGTTTGAAATTCACGACGAGGAAAGAAGGATACTTATTGAGTTCCTTAGAGCAAATTGCGATGTGTTCGCTTGGAGGGTGGAAGATATGCAAGGCATCGGCGAGGACGTGATCCTCCATAAAATCAACGATGACCCCTCCTTCAAAAACATTCACCGAGAAATCCGAGATATTTCTCCCAGGAGAAAGAGATTGCCATCAAGGAAGAGGTGGAAAAGTTGCTAAAAGCGGGGATAATAAAGGAGATCTCCTACCCCAGTGGGCGCCAATGTGGTCATGGTTAAGAAATCGATGGCAAATGGAGGATGTGCGTTGATTTCACCGATCTCAACAAGGCATGCCCCAAAGATTGCTTCCCTCTTCCTCGCATGACAGATTGGTGGATTCTATAGCCGGACACGAGTTCTAAGCTTCATTGATGCCTACTCAGGCTACCACCGGATCCGAGATGGCTCCCGAAGATGTCCGCTCTGTGGCCTTCATTGCTGCGGGCAAGACATCTTGCTACACTATGATGCCACTTTGGGCTAAAAAATGCGGGAGCCACATATCGGCGCATGGTCAATCTGGTCTTTAAAAACCAACTAGGCGAAATGCGGAGGCCTACATTGACGACATGGTCATAAAAACTAAGGAAAACTCCCACGAGCTCGATGTGGAGGAAACCTTCAAAAACTTGCGCCATAAC
The DNA here is from genome assembly GCA_022495995.1 of Adenophora triphylla var. japonica. Taxonomy (NCBI): domain Eukaryota; kingdom Viridiplantae; phylum Streptophyta; class Magnoliopsida; order Asterales; family Campanulaceae; genus Adenophora; species Adenophora triphylla. Next base: position 91,864 of record JAFEMH010005680.1, read on the forward strand.
GGATGAAGCTAAACCCCCTTAAATGCGCTTTCGGGGTCGAGGCGGGCAAGTTCCTCGGATTCATGGTCAACCAAAGAGGGATAGAGGCTAATCCGAGAGAAAATCCAGGCCCTATTAGACATGAAACCTCTGCTGCGTGAAGGATGTACAAAAACTCAATGGTCGCATCACCGCACTTGGCCGCTTCATCTCGCGGTCGGCGAGAGAGATGCCTCCCCTTCTTCAAAACTCTCGAAAGGGGGAAGAGAGGCGATAAATTTACATGGAGCACCGAGTGCCATCGGGCTTTGAAGAAGTCAAGACATACCTCGGGCGGCCACCTCTACTCGGCGGCCGGTGCCGAGAAGAGCTTTTACGTATTTAGCCGTTGCGATACGCGTGTGCAGTTGTTCTTGTAAGGGAGGAGAATAACTCCCAAAACCCGGTTTATTATGTAAGTAAGGCCTTTGTCCGCCGTAGAAGGCGTTATCTTAATATAGAAAAGTTAGCTTACGCCTTGCTTGTATCTGCTCGAAAATTAAGAGCCTACTTTTACGCACATCCTATAAGCGTACTAAGCGAGGCCCCGCTTAGAAAGGTTTTACATAAACCAGAGTCCTCGGGGAGAATGCTAGCTTGGTCTATAGAGCTCACCGAGTTCCGGATCACCTACTCCCGAGAAAGACAATCAAAGCGCGAGGCCTTAGTTGATTTTGTAGTAGAATCATCATTCAAATTAGCGGACGGCGACCTCGGAAAAAGCGAGCGGGAATCGGAAGATGACCCAAAAGCCCGAGCACGAAATTGTTCAACCAAGGAGCGTCCGGAAGAGGTGTGGACTTTATATGTGGACGGCTCATGAGCAAGTTAATCGGTGGAGCGGGCATACTTCGATTGCACCTGCGGGAGAAATTCATGAGGGCCTTGAGGTTCAAGTTCGAGGCATCAAACAATCGAGGCTGAATATGAAGCGATCATAGCGGGCATGGAAGCGGCAAGAGACTTGGGAGTTCGGAATATTGAGATCAATAGTGACTCTCGGCTCATAGTTAATCAAATTAGGGAGTATGATACTATCGACCCGGTACTAACTCGATCTTGTGACCTCGCAAAAACCCTCATCAAAAATTTCACTTACTATGAAATTTGAACCAAGTCATGAGAGAGGACAATGTGGAAGCTGACCTCTCTCAAGAATAACCGAGCAAGAAATTGGTGAGTTGGAGACAAATTGCCGAGATTGAATTCACGGAGAGACTGCTTATAGATCGAATACGGATAAACAATATTGAGGATCAAGTAAGGGAATTTGGGTGGATGAAATGAAGGATTACATCGAGAAGCAAACCCTCCCCGAGGACCCGGTAAAGGCTAGAGCCATCGAACGGTGTCGCGAAATACCTCGTCCTCGATGGGGTGCTTTTCGGCGATCATTCACCAAGCCTTTACCGAGATGTGTTAAAACTCACATGGTCACCAACTTACTCTATGAGGTTCATGAAGTAGTTTGTGGCGGACATCCAGTGCTCGCACCCTCTCGGACAAGATCAAATTCCAAGGATTCTTTTGGCCCACAATGAGAAGGGATGCGCGGGAGTATGTTAGAAAATGTGATAAGTGCCGGAGATTTGCGGACATCCCTAGACTACCATCAACGGAAGCGGACTTTGGTAGTACCATCGTGGCCGTTTGATACGTGGGGGATAGATCTTATTGGACCATTTCCAAGCTGCTAGAGGAAGCATCAGAAGTATCTTTGTGGTGGCCGTGGATTATTTTACCAAGTGGACGGAAGCAAAGGGCTTGGCCACTATTTCCGAGGATAACACTATCGGTTTGTCCACGACCACATCTATTGTCGATTTGGGGTTCCCGAGCAATAATTTCAGATAATGGCACCCAATTCTCCGCAAAATTCACTGCTTTGAATGTGTGAGAATGAAGGTGCGGCACCGTAAGTCCGCGATTGCCTATCCTCGTGGAAATGGTCAAGGCGAGGCCGCGAACAAGCTAGTCCTAACTTGCCTTAAAGAAAAATTTGGAAGGACGAGGAGGACGTTGGTTGGACGAGCTCCGAGATCGCATTATGGGTTGTCCGCACCACGATAAGAAATTCAACGGGAGAAACTCCCTTCTCGCTCACGTATGGGTCGGAGGCAATGGCTCCGGTTGAGGTAGCCCTACCCTCGTACAGAGTCACATACTTCGACGAGTCTCAAAAGCGAGGCAAACAAGGTGTGACACTGGACGATCTCGAAGGAAAGAGAATGCGGGCACATGAAAAAATGGTGAACTACAAACGAAAGCGAAGAAGCACCATGATAAAAGAGTAAATAAGAGGAGTTTTTCGGTTGGAGGCTGGGTACTCGAAGCGTAGAGGTCGAGGGACCCAACACAGTTTCAACAAAATTTGTCCCCGAAATGGGAAGGTCCATATGAGGTCACAAAGATAGTCAAAGAAGGCACCTATATGTTGCGACCAAAAGAGGGAGAAGAGCTTAAGCACTCTGGAATAGCGACCACCTTAAGAGATACTTCTTTTGAAGTCTTTGTAATTTTTGGAAGGAGTATAGACTATATATATAAAAGGGAGAAGTTATCATCATATTTTGATGCAAAAATCAATTCCCACCGGCCTCAAAAGCTAAGGTGGATGCCCGCGTGCGGATGCCGGTGAGTTCAAGAGCCAACATATGAGCTCCTGCTAACGTGCGCAAAGATCTAAGGATCCGCATGCCTATATATGTACAAAGATCCATTACGAGCCGTCTTGTGATCGCGGGGAGGACTCTCTCTGCTCGCGTGACACCACCAAAATAAGTGGATATAGATGCACGTAGGTACAAAGGCCATGATGCCCGTGCCTACGGACTCTAGTGGGGACAATGACACGAAGTCCGGACCCACTAATTGCGCGAAGGACCTCGTTAGGGCCGTTACTCGCATGCTGTATGTGACAAAGGCCTACATATAAGCCCGTTCACCGAGATCGCCACGAGACCCTCACGAAAAACCTTAGGGAGTTTTGAATAAAGGGTCAAATAAGTGAGAACCTCCAATAAGGGGATACAGATGCCAGGGGGTTAAAGGGCCTCTATGCTAAAATATGCTCCTACCTTTCTGTTGCGCGGACAATAGCCTCACGGCCACCTTCTGCATGCCCTATGAAAGTATGCTTGCCTTGGCTACTTTTGACTTACACCACAGCTCGCAAGGCTGGGAATAAGTGTAAATGGATGAGAGTGATCAAACTAGTTTAACAAAGCCAAATAGACAAACTGGGGTCAATGACCCCTAACTTTGCCACAAGGCTAAACAAACGCGATCATAGAAGAATAAGGCTGACTCTCACAAAAAACCTAAGGGTTTTGAATAAAGAGTTAGGAAAACTCAAAAAATGCGGGCAAAGGGCCTACTAAGGCCGCTTTGCCGCGAAGGAGAGTATAAAGTTAATTGCAAGTCAAAAAGCATTTGGAAAAAGTGGTAAGGCAAGAATGCAAGTATTAAGATGCTCGAAGATTGCCAAAACTACTCAAAATAGCCTACGAGACAAGCAATTAAGATAAAAATAAAGGAGCCAAGTTGAGAAAAATGCTTCTATTTATATTAAGTATTTACAAATTCCTACACTATTACAAAAAGAGATCCTATTCTACTACAACAAAGAAAAAGCAAAAAATCCTAAACTATAGGAGCTTGGTCCTTGGCTGCATCTGCAGTCTCCCTGGCCGCACCATCTGTGCCCGCTTCTGAAGTTGGAGTTGGGGAAGGAAGACGGGTCATCAGAATCTCTGTTATAGGGTCGAGAGATGGGCTCGATGAAATTTGGAGCTGGAGGGCCCGCGATGGAAAAAGAGGTCTCCAAGGGCCGGTCCCCCTGAAGAACCCGAGCTGTGGCATCCCCCAAGGACAAAGGGCTGTCCCGAAGCGCAGCATCCAGCCGGTTCGGAGATCGGTCAGGCGATCACTGGGCCACGGGGGCGTAGAGGCCGCAGAGAGATCCAACCCCTTGACCTCTTCCTCGGACGAGAGGAACTAGCGCATGCCGGGCACACACTCAGTATCGAGTAAGCAACCAGTGAGCCAATTACGGCCCAGCTGTTACACGGAGAACATGCCCGTGGCCGCGAAGTTCCGGATACGTGTCCGGACACACCTGCCTCATCTTGGGCCAAGCACTCCGCGGTGGGCGGTCGAGTTCTTATACTCCTCTACAGGCTTCCTCGCGAGCCTCGGCCAGCATCCTCTCCCTCTCCGGCTCAAAGCTGCGTAAGGGGTAGCGGTTTCTCGGAGAGCTCATCGGCCTTAGCCTCCGGGAGTTTGACCGACTCCTCCGCAGGCTCCCAGTTTGGTTGCGAGCTCTTCATTTCTTTGCTCCAGCTTGGTCTTGTGCCCGCGGAGCTCATTCCGCTGACCCTTTGCCTTTTCTAGGCTCTGCTCCAGCTCGGTCACCCGCTCCTGGAAGCCCTTCAGATCGGACTCCATGGTCGCGAACTCCTTTTCCTTGGCATCCAGGAGGGAGCTCAGAGTGCCCACCTTCTCACGGGCTCCGCTCCAAGCTTCGCGGAGTTTGCCCGCCAGGTCCTTGGGTATGTTGGCAATCTCAGCGGACAGGCTGTCACAAGTCTCCCGGAGCCTCATGGCCTTGTTGCCCACCTGCGAGGAAGAAAGTCAGAATTAGGTGGAAAATCAAAGGCTAAGTGAGGAAGCCGGAAGAAAGGTCCCTACCTCAGTAAGGGCAACCCCAATATCCCCCATCAAGGCTGACGGGTTCTCCTTCTCAGCCACCTGGTGGTAGAAGTCAGGGGCAAAGAGCCGGTTGATCAGCCCAATGCCCACAGCAGAATTTTGGGCAGACCGGGCATATAAGTCTACCCCAGTAATGGCGGGCACATCCCCCACCTGCTTCCTTTTCTCCCATGCCTCCTCGCGGGTGGCCAAGGAGGAGATTGGGTAGGCTACTGAGCATAGGGTCCCCGCGATGGGGGGAGCGGTGGTAGAAGTAGTGGCGGCGGTTGGAGAGGCTGCGAGTAGAGGTATCCCCCACTTTCTGGGTCTTGGAAGCCCTCTCCCTATGCGAAAGATCCGCATCTCTGTCAACCCTCTTCTTTGACTGCTCCTGGTTATGCCCGGAGGCAATAGTACGCCGGGAGATGATGCCGGAGAGCAGTGGGTGGAGGAGGACCCCGGGGAGGTGGAGGCAGATTCCCGGTTTTCAGAATAATTCGGGGAGCAGGTAGAGTGTCCCCAGTTTTCCTGCTCGCAACAGGCACGGTCTTGTCTTTTGTGGGAACCCCTCCCATCTCATTCTGCCTCTTCAGGGCAGCTTCTTTGTTGGCCTTCATGTTCTTGGCCTTCAGTTGAGCAGCGTTTAGTGGAGGAGCCATCAGAAATTGTACAGGTCCGGATCTACTCTGGAGGGAAAGAAAAATGGTTAGCAAAGCAGTTCAAAAAATCAAAAGCAAAGTAAATTGGCAAACAGTTTCATAGAGGAATCAGAGACCAATTATTTCGGGGGGATCGCACTCAGCGCCCAGCATACAGGTCTTACAGTCTGCCTCGAACTGGTAATGTTCGTGCACCCGCCAATCAGGGTCGCGGGGCAGAGGCTCTATTACTACTCTGGGGGCATGTGGGGCGCCCTCCCTGCGAGGAGCCACCCCCGAGTAGATCAGTAGAGGCTCATCCTCCACTATGGCGCCCACGTCATATACGGGCTCATCCCCGCTGTCCAAGTAAAGGGCCAGATGCCTCTCTATGGCAGTGCGCAGTGCATCGGCTGTGGAAGGGTCCGGATATTTGCTAGCGGCCACCTTCATAGGGACAGGGTGTGAAGGTTTGGAGAAGGGCCATCCGAATCTAGACTCAATCACCAGGATGTCCCTCTGGTTCCATTGGTCAAACTTGTTGGAGGGAGGAGAGAAGGTCCTGGTGGAGTAGTTCCTAGCCTTCAGGCTCAGAATGCCGCGGCTAATTTGGTTCTGATAGTAAGCGTAGAGCCCAGCAATGGTAGGTTCATAACCCATGAATCTGCACACAGCTGTGAAGGAGACAATGGCCCGGATGGCATTGGGAGTCAGGTGCATGGGCAGGCAGGAGTTGAACTCCAGAAAGAAATAGAAGAAGGGGTCCAGGGGCAGCCTCAATCCGTTCTCAAACTGGGCTCCATAAAAAATGCAGGCCCTATTGTCCTCGCGGACATCGGCTACTGTCTCTGGCCGCAGTTTGTCCTTGTCCTTCAGATGAATATGTCCTAAGGTGCGGACACGGTATGCTTTGCGGTCCACATTATATACTTCGTATATGTCCTCCTCCCAATCAATGGTGGCCACCTCCTTGGCCTTCTTACGGCCACGGCCAGGATTCACCTCCCTAGCTGGCCTCTTGCCTTTGTTTCGGGCAGGGGCCACAATCACTTCCTCCTCCTCCTCGGAGTCAGAGCTCTCGAAGGCATCCATTTATATTGGTGGTCTCAGCGGCCTTCTTGGAGGTCCCCGCTGCCCTCCTATCCCCCTCTCTTTGGTCATCTTCTTCGGTCTCCGAGCTCGAGGAGCCAAAGAGACCGGTGGGGTCACCACGGCGAGGGCCGCCTCACGACTCAACTTCACCAGCCTAGTCACCTCAAAGTCAAGTGGGGTCAAGTTCCTCGCTGGCCGCTCGGCTCAATTGTCCTGCCCCGCCTGGGGCCGCGGGCACAACGGGGGAAAGATGGTCCTTATGGGCGTAACATCAAGTGGTCATTCAAGTACGTGCCGGTGCCCGCGCGGCATTGGTTTGTTCGGGATCCAGTTTGCACTTTTCCCGATCCACAAACTACTTCGGGACGCGAATCGCTCTCCTCACTAGTTCAATGGCGTTCGTAGCCGAGCCTCTCTCGCGGGGAAACTCCGCACAAAACCCCCATCACAAAATTTCTCACTTGCCGGTATCCCCCAACACCAAAACATCACCGTTCCTTTTTACCCTTTTATCCTTGCCTCCCACAATCGGGGTGGGACAAAAGGCCCCCATTGGGATTTTTCGCAAATCCGGAAGCACTCAAGGGATAATCTAAGCCATCCACGGCCTACCTTCCTAAATATCCCCCCGTCCGTTTACAAACAAAGAACAGATGCGGAGTGCTCCCATCTCCTAATTCTATGGGACGGCGGGGTCCAAACTCTCGAGTGGTCATTTCGTTCAAAACCCGTAAAAGGAAAAGAAAAATAGAGGGAGATGAGGAAGAAAAAGCACCCAACAAATTACTTACGAGAGAAAGAGTGAGAGGTGGATTCGGAAAACAAGAGCACGGAGGTCGCAAAGAAGATTTCTCTCTCAAAAGCTCTCTGAAGGTTTGGAAACGGTAAAAGGGTTTGAGGTTTAAGGGTTTGGTATTTATAAGGCCTACCTATACGGGTTAACCCGTTAACCCGTATTAATTAGCCCACAAATCCAACCTCGGACCATGAACCGTTTCCCAGCGTTTGAAAATTCGAAAATTAAATACCTTTTGCATTTATTACCCCCTTGACGGCCGACACGTACCTCGACGTACCACTAACCCGTCTTTCATCTCGCCAAGGGGCCCACTCGTTAACCGGGAGGCACGCCATGCAAGTGGACTACGTGTCACTCACCGGTGCCTCCCGAACGTTCCTCGCCCACGGGCCAAGCAACAAAACAAGAAAAACGCTAACACCGGTGCTCGCGCGAGGAGCAACCGAGGCGCACCGAGGCTTCTAGTAGCTCCTCACTGCACCATAAATAATCACACTTGGAGCTAGGGGCCATTGATGAGCCCGGATCTATTGGACCGGGCCCGCGCTCGGCCTAGTCCAAGGAACCAGGTGGCGTGGCGCTCCTAGACCGCCGGGAGGAAGACCGCGGACAAATAGGCCACTTGTGGTCGAGCACCGTATCCTCTCCTCGGTTCGTCCCCGTCGAGGACCCTCAAACCCTACTCGCCGGATACGTGCCCGCATAAGTCATGCCCGCATCAACCGTGCTCGCGTCATATCTTTGGCCGCGGCACAACGTCGACCGCGGGCATAGGCCGCTTCCCGTTAAATATCAAGCCTTACCGAGCAAGTCAGCCCATCGGCTCGACAGCCACTTGCCGGCCTCCCCATCACGCATTCAATGCGGCTCGCCCGGCGCCTACTATTCCATTTATTGCAATAAGCCGCTACACGGCTCATGTCCCTTTCACCGTGTCCCCCGGATACCAATGTTCCCTCCCCGACAGGACCAATCAGCCGCGGACACGTGTAGGCTGGTCAAATACCAAAGTGCCCCCTAGGGCTGATCTCATTGCTTACCTCAACAAGCACCATGGCATTGCCTATAAATAGAAGGCCTTTACCCCCTTGGGCAAGGTAAGTTCCATATACAATTGAGTAAGCTCTTTTACTCTCTAAACCTAACCACACACACACTCCGAAGGTATTCAAAGCCTTATTACTCAGTATTCTTACTCTCACACCCGAGGGCCTGAGTTGGAGTAACATCCAACTTTGACCTTAACGGTGCTTATTTGTGTTGTGATCTAGGTATACAAAACCACCAAATATATCCTAGCCAGATATCCTTGAACCGCTCCTGACCCCGAAAAGCTGTGGCGTCATCAACATTTTTATCGTGGATCAAAGTCATCAGACAAGGTGATTGGTTGATTACAAGTGGATATATCAAGTCCAAAACATCTTTCGGAAGATCTGACCATTATCTCTTTTGATCCATAATGCTGGGCAAGCCTTCTTTTGCCTACTTTTTAAAAAGGGAATGAAATTTTAAAGAGTTTTAGAAAAATAATAAAAAGCAATAAAAATACAAAACAATTAAAAAACAATGAACATGAATAGAAAGAAAAAGAAAAAGAAAAAGAAAAATCCCATACATACCTCAGAACAAGCCTTCGTTTTCTCTTCACTCCTATTAAGTACGATTTAATAAAACGTGCGAAGAAACAAATATATAGAGCAAGTCATCCAATTCCTACTGCTTTCCGAATAAGGACTTTGGATTGTTTTTCCTTTTCTTTCCTTTTGGGGAGAGGATTTTTTTTATTTAGAAGAAGAAAAAACGATTAAAAATATTAGAAATAGAAAAAGAAAAAGAATAGAACAGAAACTCAAAGCATGAAAATATGAGTAGTAATTAGGGAGCAACTGGGCGAGTACATATAAGTGAAAAACTCTTTTTTCATAACATAAGAAAAAAGGGTTAATTGCAGTTTGGTTACCCATGTTTTATCACATTTTGCAATATGGTTTCCAACAGTGTAAAAGTTACAATCTTATTCTCAACATTGTCAATTTGTTGCAATTCAATGTAAATTCAGTTAAAAACTAACTTTCGTTAACAATTAATGACATATGGCTAACACATGAATAAATGAGGGGCAAGATGGACATTTTTCATAGGCATGTGAGTAGACGGGTTGAGACTCTTATTAAACCTCTATATTAAGCAAATAAATTAATAATTAAAAATCGTTATTCTTCACATGTTAATGGATTTTAGTTTACTGCACAAAATAAATATTATGGTTTTAAAAAAAATTGTATAATAAACTTAATAATAAAGTTTGAATTTAAATAATTTTATGCTTTAAGAAACTAATATTTAATACTACTTTCGTCTCAAAATGAAAATTAATTTATAAAAAACTTATCCCAAAATAATAACTATTCTCTTTAATATTTGATAATAAATATTATGATTAATATTAGAGCATAATTTTATTATATACATGTTAATAAATATTATGATTAATATTACTCTAAAATGTTATTTGAATTGTTCAAAAAATAAAATATTTGAATTATTATGATATAATCATATACAAACTCAATAAAGTATTAATCCAAATATTTTATTTTCCAAGTCAATAAATATTAATATTTGAATTTATATGATTAATTTTTAGAGCATACGTAATGATTAATATTTCTCAACTCAATAAATATTAATATTTGAATTTATTTTTGGGACAAAGAAGCTATCAAATAATATTTACTCTATAAAGTATATGAATAAAATTTCTCAACTCGATAAACATTAATATTTGAATTTATGCTTTAGCCAATTAACTTTTTCTCCATATTATTTTTTTATATGGTTACTCCAAAATATTTATAATAATTCTTGAAAAAATAATCATATAACCAACTCAGTAAAGTACTAATTCAAATATTTTATTTTTAAACAATTAAAATAATATTTTAAAGTAATATTAATCATAATATTTATTAACATGCAAAAAATAACATCATGCACTAAAATTTTAATATTTGATAGCTTTTTGTCCCAAAATATATCAATATTTTTTTACATTATTATCCCAAATAAATGCATATTCTTTACAAAATATATGGCTATTTAAATTTATCCTTTATCGAGTTGGCTATATGTTTATCAAATACTAAAAAGAATTGATATTATTTAGTGATATTTTTTTTTATAAATTAATACTTCAATATGAGACGAAAGTAGTATCAATTATCAAATATTAGTTTCTTAAAGAATAAATTATTCTAATTCAAACTTTATTATTAAGTTTATTATACGATTTTTTTTAAACCATAATATTTATTTTGTGCAGTAAACTAAAAACCATTAATTTGTGAAGAATAATGATTTTTAATTATTAATTTATTTGCTTAATATAGAGGTTTAATAAGAGTTTCAACCCATCTACTCACATACCTATGAAAAATTGGGGTGTAAGCGGTTTAGCTCAAATCGCGGTTTGAGACCGAGCCGAGCTAAATTATGGGGTTTAGCTCGGTTTTTTTATTTGAGTGGTTTAGCTCGGTTTGAAAAAATGCCAAACCGAGCGGTTCGGTTTAGCTTGCGGTTTGAGGGTGCGGCCGAGGCAGGAGTCGAGCTAAGCCGTTTAGCTTTCAAGGCTGAGCTACGAGGCCAAGAGACTACGAAATCGAGCTACGAAATCGAGCTACGAGACCGAGCTACGAGACCGACCTACGAAACCGAGCTATGAAGTCAAACCAAACCACCATAAACCATAATCCTAACCATTCATTCCAAATCAAATTAATCCTTACCTTTAATTTATTTCAAAACCCTAAAATCTTTAATACATTACCTCTGCCTCTTGGAGAACTTTCATTATATCTCTTTTCCTTCTCTCTCTTCCCCTTCTCTCTCTAAAGTAAATCTTTAATTTATGTTTCTGTATTTTCAAAATAGTTTTTTTTTTCCTTTTCGCTTTCAGAAATTTGAACCAATTAAAGCCCATTGATGATGAGATCTTTATATTTGCAGACTGGATAATTTTTCCTTGTTTAGGTCATAGTTAATTTACATATATGATGATTTTTATAATATATTCCAACAGATTTCACAAGCTTCCTTTTGCAATATTAACAACGCTTTGGATTTCTTAAAGTATTGATTGTATGACACTAGATTAGTTCCATTTCTGCATTCAATGTGAAGTTGTTTCTTAAAGTAATCAAGTTGTGTTTGTATTTATTCTTTTTTTGTTGTAAATTTGTTTGGTTGATTCAAATCGCGGTTCAAACCGAGCTAAACCGAGCTAAACCGATTTAGCTCAGCTCGGTTCGATTTTTTTTTTTAGCTCAGCTCGGTTTGAAATTTTTCCAAACCGATACTAGCGGTTTGGCTCCTAAATTTGTCCAAACCGAGCTAAACCGAACCATTTACACCCCTAATGAAAAATGTTCATCTTGCCCCATCTTTATTCATGTGTTAGTCATATGTCATTAATTGTTAACGAAAGTTAATTTTTAATTGGATTTATATTGAATTGCAACAAATTGACAATGTTGAAAATGAGATTGCAACTTTTACACTGTTGAGAACCATATTGCAAAAAGTGATAAAACATGGATAACCAAACTGCAATTAACCCAAGAAAAAAAATTAGTTTTAAAGCACTAAATCTAATTAATAACTGTGATAAACTGTTTTGAAAACTAATTTTTTATAATATTTAAAAAAAAACTAATTTTTCACAAATTAATTAAAGATGAATGAGTATTTAAAACTAAAATAAAGGCAAAAAATAAGGGGTAGCCCCTTAATCCATGAGGAAGTAGGGACTACTATACTTTATCTCTCTACCCTCTCTCCTTACTGTCACCTGTTACTCCGGCGGCCATTTCCCTTCCCAAATCCGGCGACCATCTCCCTCCCTAACTCTGGCGTCCGTCTCCCTCCCCAATTGATGATTTTATCTTTGACATTGATAACCGTCGCAGCTGAAGTTAGGGTTCCGCCTCAGCCCGCAAAATCAAGCTATGGAAACTCAAGAAATCGCTCAACTCTTAAGCATCACTTTCAGCTCTGACGGCGACGTCATCCGCTCAGCCCGCAAAATCAAGCCAGCTAAAGTTAGAGATGCAGCAAACTTGCAGTAGAGAATAATGAGCCAAAAACAGTCGCAAATGCCTTTTCAGGATCTCCAAAACGGTCAACAGATGCATCATCACAATAGCAGCTCTTTTCAGATGAGTTCTCAATTTGATCCGGCATCGTCTCACGACGACTTTCTCGAGCAAATGCTATCTACTCTTCCGGCGTCCTGCTCTTGGCCAGAGCTTTCCGCCCGAACTTCTAAGTTACTCCCATGGGAGGATCACTTTGAAGACCAGTCCAACTTCCTTGCTTCCAAACTCCGTCAACACCAGATTAGCTCTGGTGGTGGCGGGAATCTGACTAACGCGGCCGTAAAGTCAGTGTTTCAAGTTCTTATGCTTTTAGTGAAAAACAGACTTATGCATCATATGCTATTTTAACTTTAACGACTTTGGCCATCAGTGTTTCAAGTTCTTATGCTTTTCCATACCAGCTTGATGCAGCTGTTAAGGAAGCCTTCGATGTGGCATACAACAACATCTATGCATTTCATGCTGCCCAAAAGCCAGTTGAGAAAGTTGTTGAGAACATGGAAGTAAGCAACTTGCTGTTTAACAATCTTGTAGTTAATGGCTGCCTATGGTATTTTGCTTCTTGTAGTTCTAATATTCCAACTGACAGGGTGTTAGGTGCAAGCGAGTGGCAAGGAGCATTTCTTCTGTCGGTCTTTATGTTCCCGGGGGCACTGCAGTTTTACCTTCAACAGCCCTCATGCTTGCAATTGTATGGTGATAGACAGTGGCGGATACATAGAGGAACTAGAGGGGGCCGTGGCCCCCACTGACTTTTCTTAATTTTTGTTATTTTTTTTTTTCAATTTTTAAAGTAAACACTTCAATTAAAACAAAACAAACAAAACTTAGTAAAACACACACAATGCACACACAAAACACACACAACGCAAACAAAACAGCGGAGCTGCGGAGAACCAAAGGCGACGACATCTATGGCGATTGGCGAAACGGGGGATGCTTCATCGGTGGAGAAAGGGCCGCCTAGTAGCTCTCCTGCTCTCTCTCTCCTCGTGTGCTCTATCTCCCTCTCTCTACCTTGCCGATCAATTTTGATTTCGTTGGTCTGTCATTCACAAACTCCAAAAGGTATTTGGAAGGATTTTACAATAGATAATGTCAAATACTCCTATTAAATTGAGTTATGAAGGATTTTAGTATGAAAATTTTCATGATTACATTCTGATTTTGCTTTTAGGGTTTATTTTTTTGGGTTTTTGTTTGACTGCATTTTTTTGGCAGATAAATGCATATTTTGTTGATTATATTCTGATTCATTTATGATTTACCTAGTTCAAACAAAAATTGCTTGCAGTTTTAAAGCTATTAGCTATGAAATGATATTTCAAGCCAATTAGTTGTGAAGGGTCATCACCTTCTATCGCTCCAGCATATGAGAATGTTCCACATTTGACAAGCAAAGGCTAATCAAATTCGCAAAGTATTATCCGACTGATTTTTCTGAGATGGACATAATTGTGCTTGGAGATCAACTTGAGAACTATATATTTGATGTCCGCTCTAATGAAGACTTCTCAAATTTAAAGGGAATTGGAGAGCTTGCAAAAATAATGGTTGAGACGAAGAAGGATGGCATTTATCCATTTGTTTATTTGCTAGTAAAATTGGCATTAACTTTACCTGTTGGAACGGCGACAGTGGAGAGAGTTTTTTCTGCAATGAATTGTGTGATGGATACAGATGAATGACTGTTGGTTGACATTTAGTTTTTATGCAACAGCCGGCCCAGATTGCTGGGTGTAAAACTGTTGTACTTGCTACTCCTCCTGCTAGTGATGGTAGCATCTGTAAGGTACTTATTTTCATCTTGATGATGAGGCTTCTAAATACATTGGAAAACTTAAATTTCTGTCTCTTACAAGAGTTTACTGCGCCCAGATAACCCCTCTTTTTTACTTTCTGTTCTTATTTGAATATCTTGTTCCTGATTTTTATCGCAGTGTCGCGTATTAACGCTATTAGTTGCTCAATGAAATCATATAAGCTATCGGAGCTTACCAAGGTTGAGGTTGAAAACCTTAAGGCTAGGCCCCGAATCAATTTTTCTTCCATTTTCTCTACGGTTAGTGTAGAAATAATCCTCTCAATGAAAACTTTTAGCTAGTCTCATAAATTATAATTATTTTTTTGGGGGGGGGGGGTTTGAATATTTGACTTGATTGATTAAGCATTTGATAGATTCTGCACTGTTACTCTATCAGGTTCAGCCCATTGTTGACAATGTCCGCAATAGAGGCGATGCTGCTGTTAAAAGAGTCAGTGCTTCATTTATACCTGCTTGTTTTGGATACTTGTAATACTTTTTTTGCTAAAATGATTTCGACTTAACTCTAATCTACTGCAATAATGAGGTTTTACTAGATTGTATTTTATATTCCCTTTGCAGTTATACTGTGCGGTTTGACAAAGTTGAACTAGAAAAAATAGTTGAAAATGTTCTTGAACTTCCGGATCCGAAGGTGCCTTTTTATCCATTTGTTTCCTTTTCGATTATACATTCAAAATGATTTGCTCAAGTTCTCAATGAGTATCAGAATTTGTGTTTTGTTTTAATTTTTCTAAATTTATTCATTACTCCCTCCACCCAATAATAAATGTCTCAGTTGACTTGTCAACGTTTTAAAGGAGTGTGCTGTAATTGCTTGTACAATGGTAAAATTAAACTAAGATTATTTCCCAATTTAGAAACGCGACATTTATTTTGGAACATACCAAAAAGTATAGTGCGACATTTATAATGGGACCAAAGGAGTAGGCATTTAGTGAAAAACAGACTTGTGCATCATATGCTATTTTAAATTTAACGAATTTGGCCATCAGTGTTTCAAGTTCTTATGCTTTTCCATGCCAGCTTGATGCAGCTTTTAAGGAAGCATTCGATGTGGCATACAGCACATCTATGCATTTCATGCTGCCCAAAAGCCAGTTGAGAAAGTTGTTGAGAACATGGAAGTAAGCAACATGCTGTTTAACAATCTTGTAGTTAATGGCTGCCTATGGTATTGCTTCTTGTAGTTCTAATATTCCAACTGACAGGGTGTTAGGTGCAAGCGAGTGGCAAGGAGCATTTCTTCTGTCGGTCTTTATGTTCCCGGGGGCACTGCAGTTTTACCTTCAACAGCCCTCATGCTTGCAATTGTATGGTGATAGACTTAATTTTGTCAGTTATCTTGGTTGTCCTGTCAAATGCATTTGTTTTGAATTGTGTGATGGATACAGATGAATGACTGTTGGTTGACATTTAGTTTTTATGCAACAGCCGGCCCAGATTGCTGGGTGTAAAACTGTTGTACTTGCTACTCCTCCTGCTAGTGATGGTAGCATCTGTAAGGTACTTATTTTCATCTTGACGATGAGGCTTCTAAATTCATTACATATATTGAGAAACAAATCAATTCATGCAGGAGGTGCTTTATTGTGCGAAGAAGGCTGGTGTGACCCACATTCTTAAAGCGGGAGGAGCTCAGGTTCTTAAGCATTACTACGAACACTTTTTGGATTATGTATTTACTGTTCTCAATTTTTTTCAATGTAGTAGTTACTTTTATTCCAATTGTTTTATGTTCTTTATCTCTTACAGGCCATTTCTGCCATGGCGTGGGGAACAGCATCTTGTCCTAAGGTATCACTACATAGATACTACTCCCTCTGTCCCTAAATGAATGTCAAAAAAATTTCAAATTTGCTTTTGACCAAGAGCAAATTTGAAACTTTTTCGACATTCATTTAGGGACAGAGGGAGTATATCTCTGTGAGGCTGTTACCCTCTTAAATATGTACATAGAGCGAAAGAGATCTTGAGTAACATAGCCGATATGAAGTTTCAAACTTTTGTGGAGCTGATTATATGAAGATGGGATGCTGTGATAACTGTAGAAGAACCTTTCCCGCACACGTAACTCTTTTTCACATACAATCTTGTGGAAAAACTTTTCTGCAGCTCTCGTGCACATCACAATCCCATACGAATATAAAATGACCAAGTATAGCACTGGTGCTGATCTGATCCACTATTTGACCTCCCCTGAAAGACAAGGTTAGGGAGGTCGGCTAAGAGGATGTGGGAGAAGTCACCTAACTAAGTATATTTCCTCATATCACAGGGCAATACATATTTAAAAAAAATCAATCAAAAGGAGGTTTTATCATAAATGTTTTAACTTTTACATTCTCTCTCCTCTAATCTTCTACACACTTGGAATTTTTTATTCATTTTTTTAAAAAAATCTTAAAAAGCGTGAACTATTACCCTAAAACCCTTGAAGTGGGACGGGGGGAGTATTTACTATCGTGGTGAAGGTAGGCACATGAAAAAGGAACCCATTCCATTTTGTAATGTGTCAATATTTTAGCATCTTTAAAAAAAATTAAATGATTTTTTATTATTAAAAATAATAGATTTATACATTTTGACCCCTTTAATTTTGAGAAAACATTGCACAAAATTATTATTTTGATCCCCTTGTGTGCAAAAATTGAATCTCTCTCTTTTGTAATATTTATCTCAAAACAGTCTTGACCCCTTCAATTTTTTTATTTTTTTTTGACTTCACCACTGTTTCCTCTGGTCCCATTTTAAATGTTGGACCCATTTTAAATGTTGATGAGATAGAGAGAGGGTAAGAAAATGGTGGCAAAAATTAAGAGGTGATGATGATTTGAATGGAGAAATGGTGAAAAATTAAGGGGAAAGGTAAGAAAGATGAAAACATAATAGTAGATAGATAGATGACATTAATGTTACAGTTTTATATAACAATGAGTTTAAAAAAAGAAAAAATAACATTTATGGGTATACGGGTTCAGGGCTAATACAGTCAATTTCTTGGATGATTATTTTCAAATGGGCAAATTGCAATTTGGTTATCTATGTTTGGTTTACTGTTGCAATTTGGTTCCCAATATTGAAAAAATTGCAATCTGATTCCTAACATTGACATTTTGTTGCTAATAGGTGTAAAAAGTAATGAAATGTTATTTTTTTTTTTTTTGACAAAATCCGAGTCATGCGACATGCACTTGAATTTTTAAGAGTCATAATGGTTATTTAATATTCATTTCAACCCCAACACCATCGACCACTACCACTATTAGCACCATAATCACCACCACTCACTACTTTACGTGTTTTTTTAATTAATTTATATTTTTGGATCATTTTTTTCATTAACCAAGTGTTATAAGCTACATCATTTTGATGTTAAAAAGTAATTCATTCATTTTCCCCTGCAAATTGATTAGCATGCCACTTAAAAAGTTATATATATGGCACATGACTTTAATTCCGTCAAAAAATTAACAATTTGTTAATTTTTATATCAATTTGTAACAAAATGTCAATGTTTGGAATCGACTTGCAATTTTTTCAATATTTAGAACCAAATTACAAAACTAATACAAACATAGGTAACCGAATTACAATTGCATTTTTCAAATAGCAAACTTTGCTAATAGAGTCGATTTCTTGGATGACTATTTTCAAATAACTAACATTACGACACTTTTACGGGTTTATATAAGAATTAGTCCTTCGAAATTTGGCCAATTTGTTATAAAGTACTGTAAATCCCATTTCTTCATCGCTTTTAGGGATACACACACACACACACTCTGTAACTCGAATTCCATTTTTCTTCTCACCAATTCTAGGGTTTAGCCATGAGCAAATCGGGTCAACCTTCGGATCTCAAGAAGTTAGTCATCATCTTTGTTTTTTTCTCATAGTTTTTACTTTCAGTTTGCTCGCTTTAGCCTTGATTTTATTGTTTTCATGTGTATAATTTCTTGCACTTCTTTGCTTTCTTGGATCGCAGATGCATGGAAAAGCAATTACCGAGTATGTATCCACTTTCTCCACCTTGTTTATTTATTTATGTTGATTTTTTTTTGTTGTTCGAATATAATTGAAGAAATTGTATAAGAAACAATAACATGAAAGTGAAAGGGGTATCAATTGTTAGATTATTAATTCTACATTTAATCTGATTTTGTTTGGAGACATGAATATGAGATTTTGATTTGGAATTGGAGCTTGATCACATTACAGCTGATTATAGATTGTTTTGTTCGAAATTTGTTCATTGCTCATGAACATAGCTTAGCTTGTTGGTTTTTCTTTGTGTTCGTATCTTTTTATGCATAATGCTTGCATTTGATTTGATGCCGAAACATTTATTATTGTTTGAATCTTTTGTTAACTTCTATATTTGAACTTTTCATGAGGTTTCTCACTATTCATCCCTCCT
This sequence comes from Adenophora triphylla var. japonica, assembly GCA_022495995.1. Lineage (NCBI taxonomy): Eukaryota > Viridiplantae > Streptophyta > Magnoliopsida > Asterales > Campanulaceae > Adenophora > Adenophora triphylla. The sequence goes on from JAFEMH010005680.1 coordinate 110,501, forward strand.
GCTAGATTATCTTCGAAGTTAATTTGGGATGATTCTGGTAAAGTTATCTTATTAACTATTGTGTCATACATTGCAATAGCAATGACATTATTTTCTAATTGAGGGCGTTTATCTAAGAAATTCAACTTGACTTTGTAAAATATGAAGTTTTTTATTATTAAGGGTTGAAGATATAATGTCTTTTATTTCTCTTCTATACAATATATGTTCTTAAAGGAAAGTGGCTCAGTGTTTGTACTTGTCTGTGCAGCAACTATGGATTTTATGATTCGTTTCATTTATGTTACTCGTAAGAAGCTGGAGAATATGTTGAATATTCTTGGCGTAAGTGTATTTTTAGCGCTAAGTTGGGAAAAAGGCTGATGGAGCTGTATCTATAACCAGCACAATTGTGCTAATTGGTGCAGTTTTTCTTGCTTATCTTCTGAATGAGGCTTTGGGGTCAATGGAAATGAGTTGTATACATGCTGCTAAAGCCACATGTTTATAAGCGTCAATCGGCCAGTTATGAAAGTCTTGGAGAACTTTTTAGATGTAACGCCTGCATTAATTGCTAATATAATGATATTGAAATGGACATATGAAGTCCTTTGGGGATATACTACTAATATAATTGGCTCCGATGGGTTGGATGTGGGGTGTACAAGATTATTGTAACTCGAGTTGTGTAGCTTTTTGTGTCTTCAAACTACTTGGGTCATAGAATGGGTTAAACATTCTGTAATGCGTGGCGGAGAAGAGAATGTCATTTATTTGCAAATAGGCTTTGAGGAGGCATTTTCTTATGTATTTATGATTATGCCTGGGGGCTGAGTTGATGACGGAGATCTTAGGTTCGTAGACATTGTTCTCTGATGCATGTGACTTTTATCAGATAAAGTCGTAGTTATTAGGGTTATAGTACAAATAGTTTCACGATGTGGGGATGCTTGGTCAAGAGCATAGATTTTTTTTCTTCGTGTGTGTGTATGAGGCTCTCAAGGGGGTATTAGAATCCTTGTGTGAGGGATATATACATATATATTTCGTAAGTTTATCCAAAGCAAATTTAAACATCAAACATCGCTTAGTTAATTGAGCGCTAGGAACTAAGATATGCAAGTATAAGATAGAATTCGTCTAATACTTGCGTATCTTAGTTCCTAGCGCTCAATTAACTAAGCGATGTTTGATGTTTAAATTTGCTTTGGATAAACTTAAGAAATATATATGTATATATCCCTCACACAAGGATTCTAATACCCCCTTGAGAGCCTCATTCACACCCGAAGAAAAAAAATCTACACTCTTGACCAAACATCCCCACATCGTAGAACTATTTGTACTATAACCCTGATAACTACGACTTTACCTGATAAAAGTCACATGAATCAGAAAACAATGTCTACGATCTTAAGATCTCCTGTCATCAACTCAGCCCCAGGCATAATCTTAAATACATAAGAAAATGCCTGCTCAAAGCCTATTTGCAAATAAATGACATTCTCTTCTCCGCCACGCATTACAGAATGTTTAACCCATTCTATGACCCAAGTAGTTTGAAGACACAACTCGAGTTACAATAATCTTGTACACCCCCCATCGGAGCCAATCATATTAGTAGTATATCCCCAAAGGACTTCATCTGTCCATTTCAATATCATTATATTAGCAATTAATGCAGTCGTTATATCTAAAAAGTTCTCCAAGACTTTCATAACTGGCCGATTGACACTTATAAACGTGTGGCTTTAGCATGTATACAACTCATTTCCATTGATCCCAAAGCCTCATTCAGAAGAGAAGCTAGAAAAACTGCACCAATTAGCACAATTGTGCTGATTATAGATACAACTCTATCAACCTTTGTCCCAACTTAGAGCTAGAAATACACTTACGCCAAGAATATTCAACATATTCTCCTTCTTCTTACAAGTAACATAAATGTAACGAATCATAAAATCCATAGTTGCTGCACAGCCAATTACAAACACTGAGCCACTTTCCTTTGAGAACATATATTGTATAGAAGGGAAATAATAGACATATTCTATCTTCAACCCTTAATAATAAAAAAACTTCATATTTTACAAAGTCAAGTTGAATTTCTTAGATGACACCCTCAATTAGAAAATAATGCCATTGCGACTGCAATGTATGACACAATAGTTAATAAGGTAACTTTACCAGAATCATCCCAAATTAACATCGAAGATAATCTAGCAGGAGGGATGAATAGTGAGCAACCTCATGAAAAGTTCAAATATAGAAGCAAACAAAAGATTCAAACAATAATAAATGCTTCGGCATCAAACCAAATGTAAGCATTATGCATAAAAAGATACGAACACAAAGAAAAACCAACGAGTTAAGCTATGTTCATGAGCAATGAACAAATTTCGAACAAAACAATCTATAATCAGCTTTAATGTGATCAAGCTCCAAATCAAAATCTCATATTCATGTCTCCAAACAAAATCAAATTAAATGTAGAATTAATAATCTAACAATTGATGCCCCTTTCACTTTCATGTTATTGTTTCTTATACAATTTCTTCAATTATATTCAAACAACAAAAAAAAAATCAACATAAATAAATAAACAAGGTGGAGAAAATGGATACATACTCGGTAATTGCTTTTCCATGCATCTGCGATCCAAGAAAGCAAAGAAGTGCAAGAAATTATACAGATGAAAACAATAAAATCAAGGCTAAAGCGAGCAAACTGAAAGTAAAAACTATGAGAAAAAAACAAAGATGATGACTAACTTCTTGAGATCCGAAGGCTGACCCGATTTGCTCATGGCTAAACCCTAGAATTGGTGAGAAGAAAAATGGAATTCAAGTTATAGAGTGTGTGTGTGTGTATCCCTAAAAGCGATGAAGAAATGGGATTTACAGTACTTTATAACAAATGGGCCAAATTCCGAAGGACTAAGTCTTATATAAACCCGTAAAAGTGTCGTAATGTTAGTTATTTGAAAATAGTCATCCAAGAAATTGACTCTATTAGCAATGTTTGCTATTTGAAAAGTGCAATTGTAATTCGGTTACCTATGTTTGTATCAGTTTTGTAATTTGGTTCTAAATATTGAAAAAATTGCAAGTCGATTTCAAACATTGACATTTTGTTACAAATTGATATAAAAATTAACAAATTGTTAATTTTTTGACGGAATTAAACTCGTGTGCCATATATATAACTTTTTAAGTGGCATGCTAATCAATTTGCAGGGGGAAAAGGAATAAATTACTCTTTAACATCAAAATGATGTAGCTTATAACACTTGGTTAATAAAAAAAAAAGATTCAAAAATATAAATTAATTAAAAAAAACACAAAGTAGTGAGTGGTGGTGATTATGGTGCTAATATTGGTAGTGGTCGTTGGGTTTGAAATGAATATTAAATAACCATATGACTCTTAAAAATTCAAGTGCATGTCGCATGACTCGGATTTTGTCAAAAAAAAAAATTAACATTTCGTTACTTTTTACACTAATCAGCAACAAAATGTCAATGTTAGGAATCAGATTGCAACAGTGACACAAACATAGATAACCAAATTGCAATTTATCCATTTGAAAATAATTATCCAAGAAATTGACTGTATTAGCCCTGAACCCGTATACCCATAAATGTTATTTTTTCTTTTTTTAAACTCATTGTTATATAAAAATGTAACATTAATGTCATCTATCTATCTACTATTATGTTTTCATCTTTCTTACCTTTCCCCTTAATTTTTCACCATTTCTCCATTCAAATCATCAATCACCTCTTAATTTTTGCCACCATTTTTTTACCCTCTCTCTATCTAATCAACATTTAAAATGGGTCAATATTTAAAATGAGACCGGAGGAAACAGTGGTGAAGTCAAAATAAAAAATTGTAGGGGTCAAGACTGTTTTGAGATAAATATTAAAAAAGAGAGGTTTAATTTTTGCACACAAGGGGGTCAAAATAATAATTTTGTGCAATGTTTTCTCAAAATTAAAGAGGTCAAAAGGTATAAATCTATTTTTAATAATAAAAAAATCATTTAATTTTTTTTTTAAATATGCTAAAATATTGACACATTACAAAATTGGAATGGGTTCCTTTTTCATGTGCCTACCTTCGCCACGATAGTAAATACTCCCTCCATCCCACTTCAAGGGTTTTAGGGTAATATTTCACGCTTTTTAAGATTTTTTTTTTAAAAATGAATAAAAATTGCAAGTGGGTAGAAGATTAGAGGAGAGATAATGTAAAAGTTAAAACATTTATGATAAAACCTCTTTTTGATTGATTTTTTTTAAATATGTTAACATTATAAGGGCATAATGAATGGTTTTTTTTATAAAATATATTTACATTATAAAGGTATAAATGTCCGAAAAACTGTTTAAAGTGTGTCATTTATGGAATGTGACTCTTAGTCAGAAACGGACCAAAAGAAAAAGTAGGACTCTTGAAGTGAGATTGAGGGAGTAACATTTTAGAAATAATGGTGGGCGGGCCATTGGGCCAAGGTTGCAATCAGCATTTAAAACAAACATTTATGATGATGGCAGGTACTCAAGAAGCCCACTTGACTATTTTTATAAATACTGATTAATAATTCCCTAAAAGTAATATTCAACCATTTTAACCAACCATCTCTTCTAGTTGAAATGCAAGCACATTAGCTAACTCTAAGTTGAAATTGGCCTCTCCCTTCATCCCCTGAAGTCTCTTTATTTTACCTCTGTTTTCTTGAACTTATTCATTGAATCGTATTCCCCGATTGAATTGATTTGACTTTACAGTGAAAATTCAATTTTTCTTGAAAGTAAAATGTCGCCTATTCTTGCATATGAAGAAGCAATTGTCGACTGAATCTCTGGCAATCCGCCCAGGTAGGTCAAGTTCAAGTCTGGAATCTCGGCCATAACCAGTCGAATTGTTACAATTTTTCAGTTCTGGTTAACCGAAAATTTTAAAAAGTTTCAGTCACACCCAATCGAATTATTCACTTCTTATTAATCAAAAAAGGGAAAAAATCTACTGAAACTGGCCGAGGAACATCTCACTGTTCGGTCACCGGTGGTTGGTGATTATGTCAAGGTTCGGCTGGGTGTGACAGACAAATGGTGGAATTTCGGTTGACAATGGCCGACCAAGAAGTTTTGCCAGAAAATTGGAATTGATTACCTTGTTGCCCCAAAAAGTTTTGCCAGAAATATGGCCAGTTTTGTCTGTTGCGAACAGAGGACGCTGGGGATGAATTGTGATTGGAGACGAGCTCCTGTAGGAGGGAGTTTAAGGCAGGAGACAGAGATGAAGCTTCAAGAAGTTTTACCAGAATATGGTTAGGTTAGTGTATATAAATTATAATGTTGTGATCATTAGATTACAGAAATACAAATCCTCTTTATTCATCTTTGATTCTCTCTCTCAGTTTGTGATATAAATTCATTTGTATCATTCCTTTCCCTCAAACTGATTTTCACTATTTCCCTCTAGTCAAAGTGGTGTGTGTGGGTCTTAATGAGTATTAAATGGGTACAAGGGTATAAAGCGAAAGATAGAGGTTTATGTTAATTTATTTAGGATGGGTTTAGTGACACAGGTTTACCCAACAATTTTACGGGTCTATATAACAATTCTCATAATTTAATTGGAGATGACCAAACAGGAGGCCTAACAGATGCGGGCTTTCCATAAGCCGAGATCGGCCGGCCCAGCCTAAGATATTCGGCGGGCTTGGGGATTAATTTTAGGGCAATTCACAATTTGGCTACGTAAGTTTGTATGACATTCGCAATTTTGTTCCCAATATTGAAAATTGAACAATCTAACTCTTGTGTTTGTCATTTTGTTGCAAATGATATAAACACTCACTTTTTGTTAGATTTTTGACGGAGAAGGTTTCATGTTCCATACACGAGTTTTTAGGAGCAATTTTTTTGTTTCACACTCATTCTTCCTATTCTTTCCTTACCCCACCAGCTTCATCCTCCTCCCTCCCTCCTTCTTACCACCAGCTTCATCTCCCTCCCTCCCCTTTCCCTCACTGTGTCCCACCACCCAGATGTAATCACCTACACGATAAAAACTTGCCGCTACACTACACCACCATTTGCCGCCAAAATATTGCCGCCTATCAAGAATTCCTCCACCCGAAAAATGTGACCCATGATTTGAGATTTGAAAGATGAAGAATTACCGTTGAGAGCTTCCATGGTGCCCAAAATTTGTGCAAAATCAAGGGGTTATCTTTGCTCGAACTTTCCTCCTCTCTTTGCTATTTTGGGTAATTGAGTATTACATTTGTCGATCACATATTAGAGAATTTTAAGGTGGTTGATTTAAGTGTAAACCCAGCAGGCATCTCACTAATGTCGTCAAATCCATTTGCCATTAATGGGGGATTTAAAATTTATATTTAGATTTAATAGTATTATTATTTTGGCTGGAAAGGGGGAAGGAGGGGGATGAAGCCGGTGGAAAAAGGAAAGAAGAGGAAGAATGACAGGGAAATGATGAATTTGCCCCTAAAAAGTCATGTGCATGGCACATGACACATTCTTCGTAAAAAATATAATAAAAAATTAGTTATTGTATCAATTTACAACAAAATTACAATGATTGTCCAATTTTCAATTTTTTGAAACCAAATTGTGAAGATCATATAAACTTAGCTAATCAAATTGCGAATTACCCTTAATTTTTTATATTTTTTTGGTTTACACCAATATAGTTTGAGTAATATTTTTAAAGATTGTAAATTATTTAAATTTAAAAATTATTATTGATAATGATATATTAATAATGTAAAAAAGATAACATTTAATAAGAATAAATTTGATATTTTTGCAATTATGTTAGAATAATAATTTTTTTTTAATTAGTGAAAAATCCAAAATACAACTAATTTAAACCAAAGACAATAATTGTTATATGAATCAATTTATCAAAAAACGAGCATTCGATTATTGAGAAATGAGATTCATGAAATATTAATAGTTATTTTTTTTATTTTTTTTAGCAAACGATAGATTCATTTTCATTCAGAATATGGAAAGACACTCCACAAAGGTCGGAGGCTCACCCCAAATGACAATAGTAGATCTATCTCTTAACCTACAACAAAGATATTTTCTATCGAAATTTTGAGACGTTCAAATTCACTCCAAGTAAAACCTGGAAACTGCCTTAATCTGTCATTTAAAAAATTCTCCCTCTAGTAATATTTTGCGTTAAACACTTGATTTGCAAAATCCGGATTGACGAGAAAACGCCCACCAACTATCTCAAAATCCACGAACTATCCTCGTGTAGTAGGAACATTGGCATCCACTTCATTGTGAAAAAATTCAAATATCATCGCCGTTACAAGAAGATAAAAACAAAAAACAACAAAACAAACAAACATAGGCTCTCACACACAGAAGAGAGAAAACAAAGGATCTCACGAGTGTAAGTACTCCAATTTGAGTTTGTTAGAATTTTCGTTAGAAAATTAACGAAAGTTATAACATTTCTAACAATTCCTAACAATCCTAACATTTCTAACAAAATGAGGGTAAAATGGGCATTGTTATTTAAGGTTAAACCTCAAAAATAATCTTAAAAAGCAAAACAAAGGAAGAAAACCAAAAATAGAAATGGTGGAAACATAAAGCGTTAATTTGAATTTTCAAAAGAAATATTCCTCTTGTCCAAAGCCTGAAGCAGCAATTAATGAACAGTGCACGCGAAGGATCCTATCCGCGCGGACATGTTTGCATTTTCAGGAGGGCTATAAATTGAGCCCTCCAGTCACAAAAATGAGAAGCCACAACACCAATTGCACCGAACCTCTGGCATATAGAGAGAAAACAGTGAGAATTCTTCAAGAATTGTCACCATTTTCTCTCCAATCTTTCCCAACTCACACTCATCCACTCACTCTCATATTTAAGCCTTAAACACTCATACACTCAAGCCAAAAACTCAAGAACACAAGGAAGATTGGTAAACCCTCCTTCTCCTTACCCTAAACTCCAACCATGCATACATTTGCAAACTACAAAATGTAGTTCTTTCATCTTTTTGCTTTAGATCTAAGAAGATCACCATGGAAGACCATCTCCATGGATGATCTTCTACAAAGATCAAAATTGTTTTCAAAGTGTTCTTGCATGCTTGCAAAGAAAACTCATTTTCAAAACCCTAAAAATCATTTTCAAACATCAAATCTCATTTTCAAAGGATAAAAATCCCCTTCCCAAGCAAATGAAGTGCTTAGTCCTAATGTACCCCAAGGATGGTTTGGTATAGTTGATTCACCACTAAAATGTCAAGTGATCACTAACCAAAACCTAGGGAAATGGGGACAAGCATGGATGCAAAACCCCCTTTAAAATCATATTTTCTTTCTTGAGAAGTTGCTGTCCAGTAGCAATTTCCTCAGACCTCAGTCCATGGTCTAATTTTTTGGACACAGATAAACTTGGAATTTGGTGTTGACTACAAAACACTTTTTGTAGCCAACATCCAGAGCTTTCCAGAAATATTTTTACTTTATTTTTTGGGTGAGTAAAACTCCTCTTTTCAAATTTTCTTTCAGAGGCTAGTTCATCAGCTTCTGGGAATCCAGATCTCATATCTGAGGTTTCCAGAAGGTTTTGACCCCTCAAATCTTCTCCAAAATGGAAAATTCCTTCGCACAAATCTTATTTAAGGTGTCTAGAACAACTTTCATTCTCTGAGTTTATCCAGATTATGAAGTTTTAAGACCCTTGAATCCATTTCAAAATCAAAGGTCCACTGCCTTTTTCATTCTGGCAGAAGTGGCTCTCAACTTCAAAAGGTCTTTTGAGTACCAAATCTCAATCCAAAAATCTTCCAAAAAATCATGGGATCAGTTTAAAGTCTTAAAAAGATATGCCAATTTTTACTTTTATGAGTTTCAAATTATTTTGGCCAAAACACACACACACACACACACACACAAATGATTTTCAGCTTGGAAGACTCGTTTTACGAGGCATTCCGGGTGCACACTAACGTCCTTCCCGGCGTGTAACATGACCTCCGAACCCAAATTTCTGATCTCGGGCTTTTTTCAAAGTTTTGCCCCTTAAAACAAAAATGGCGTGGCGACTCCGTTCTTTTTCCCGGGTTTTATTTGGTTTTTTTTTCAAAGAAACGCGAAAAAATCGAATTTCTTCCCGCGAAAATGGCGACACATCATCACAGTGGCGACTCCGCTGGGGAATTAAGCTTTTTCTAAAAAAAATGATACTTGGTATATTGGTGGAAACCATTAAACTTCCCGTTACCGCCTCCTAACACGAGTCGGGGATAAATTGTGGTCTAACAATCCCACGTACCGGTATCACCGTTTTCAAAAAAAAAAGAAGAAAAAGCTTTTGAGGGTCAAGCTTCCGTCCCGGCTTTGAAAATCATTTTTGTGTGTGTGTTGATTTTTGCACAGTTTTCGTGTCGTTTTGGCCGCCTCGGAGAAAGTCAAAATTTTGACTGTCGGAATAATGTCCCTAACTGTCGGAATTTTCGTGCTTATGTGTTCATTAAATTTCAAAAAAAAAAAAAGGATTTTCAAAAAAAAAAAAAATTTTCAAAAAAATCATGCATCATATTTTTAAGACACATAAAAAATTTCTATTTTACTCGAAAAAGAATATAGGCTGCTTGCACACTACGCGCACGTGACCGTACACTGCACACTACGTCCCTAACAGGGAAATCCTTGTCGCGGTCCGTTTGGTCTTATTACGCCTCTCGGATGAGCACGGGACTACCCAAACATCCCATGGAGCCTCGTGTCGACCATGCACTTGTCAGTGACACACTTTGTCAGAGACCCGGTTGGTTTTTAGTGCAGTGCGTGTCATGCCCATGTACGTGTATAGACCTTTTCTTTCAAGCCTTTGTCGGCATACCGACTCAATATCTTTCGGGGACCACTAATCGGTCGAAGTTCTGCCGGTTTTCCGCCGCGGACTTTGACCAAGATATTGACCAGGCGCCTTGACTTCGGCTCGGCGGCACAAATTATACACGACTCCCGGCATTGACACCGAGTCATCAAGGATTAATGATTATTCCATGCCTAATTACGGCCTAATTGACAACAAATCAAGATCAATCGTGGACATTTATCAGTCCAAATCATGCCGACTTTTCGTCGAGCCCTCGGACATGATCTTGACTTTTGATGTCAGCTTTGTCCGTAATTTACATCGAATGCTCGTTAAGACTCGATTACCCGCCAGACTTTTAGGATCGTTTTTCTTTCGGTCGGTGGGACCCGCTTGCCCTATAGGACCCTCGCCCGGGCATCCACCCCTGGGAGGTCGAAATACAGGTGGAATACGAGGGGCTTATAGACGTAGTGACGGGGCCCACTGATCCAGGATCCAGAGTAGTTTGCGAAAAAGAAGAGCAATCTTTTCCAACCGATTAGGTTAATAAAGCATGTTTTAAGTAAACGTGAACAAATAACTGCATGTTGCATGAGCCAAAATCCCAAACACCTACCCTCCTTCCATTCCCAGACATCTGAACCTTCGTGTCCTTTCCCCCGCAGCTCCTCACAAAGCTTGGTTTCGGGCACCGGGTCATCGTTTGATTAGTTGGGAAGAGTCAAGCACGTCATCGGCTTCGCCGTTTGTTCCGACTCCGGGTTTGAGAATGTACGCATCAGTAGGAAATGATGGGGACCACGTTGCTCCGTCCTCCAAAATCCCTCGAACAGACCGATGTGGATCCGGTTGGTAGAAACGAGATGAGACTTCGACATGAGGCTCAAATTGATGACCTTAAGGGGTTGTCGCAAGTCATGGTTTGACTATCGGTCTCAATTCCGATGGCACTTTTACCGCAAAGAAGGAAGAGGGTTCTCCTCCTCTTCTTAATCGTCCGGATACATCAAGATGCTACCCCAAGATTACTATGTTTCCACCGCGGGACTCCTGCCCGTCGACTTACGGGGCAAGCTGGCCCCCAAGCGGCGATCGGGGACGAAAGAGTTCGGTATGCTTGTCGGTTGTCCCCTCTCTAAGTGATGATCCCACAAATATCGGCTGAGTGATGAAAATCGAGGAACAATTGAAGAAATATGGTCGGCCATCAAAGCCACTGGAAGAACGCCGGAACGGACGGCGAGCTGGATTGAAGAGGCCACACGCCACTTCGGGACCTTAACAATATCCCAACCGGCGGGGCTACCCTTGAAGGACAAACATATGCCCGTTCCCAGGACCTCAATATCTCTCATTATCCGGCGGAGTCCAATCACTCGCTACCGGATGAGCCCGGCAGCGAGATCCCCCGAACCAGGTTCCACCCAAAGTCATTCCGGCACCGCTCAACACGAGGTCCCAAATCCGCCGCAGTAGTAGAACACATTTGGTGGGATATTTGTGGCTGTCCCGATTGCCTTGAAAGGGATTATCGGGATTTGGATACACGAGGACCGTCCTCCTAAGAAAAAGAAAATTTCCTCCCGGCCAAAAATTGAAGGAGAGATTCGAGGCCGGTGATAACGGTGTGGGAACGCTCGGGGAGCCATGCAGGGGATTTGATTATTATGTACTCTACTCCGGTCGGTCTTCCCCAAAGCAAACGGGGTAAAAAGAACAGAAAAGCCTTGCCAACGACGAGTGAGACTTTCGGACGCGAGAATCTGTGGACACAGGTAACTCTGCGACAATCGAAATCTATCCCCCGCGGAACGGCATCGAGTCGGTTTGACCGGCTCCCGAATGCACACCGACAAAGAAAGACCAACGCCGGTTTGGCGCTCCCAGCTCAATCAACATGTTGGACCGGAGATGGCAACCGCCACAAAGGCCTCGGTATAACCCGGGGGCTTCGGCAAAGGCTCTACCTCGCAAGAAAAAAGCACGAAGTGGCTTGGTTTAATGACTCTCTATCCCGAGACAAGGACCAAATCTATGATCCTCACCTATATGGGAGTATGATCACCTTACGCGATGAAGATTTGCCAAGAGATGTCTCCCAACACAATGAAGCTTTGTACATCACTATTCGGCTCAACACCATATCACTCCACAGGGTATTAGTGGACAATGGATCATCGGTAAACGTCCTTCCCTCGGCATGATGAGGGCCCTCCCCATAAATGAAAGGCTTATGATCCCATCTACCCGGGGTCGAGGCTTACGACGGTTCGTCTCGTCCCGATGCAGGGACGGTGACTGCGGAACTGCAGTACGAAACCCGAATGGTGCCCGCAAAGTTCCATGTAATGGATATCCCCTCCCGAGTTCACAGCCACTACTAGGGGCGCCCTTGGTTGCATCACATGAAAGCCATAGCCTCCACTCTCCACCAATGTGTCAAATTCATCAACCGGCGGGAGACCTTGAAGTCATAAGGGGTGACGGTTTCCTCATAGGGAGCGAAGGCTGAAACAATAGCCAAGAATGCCCGCGATCGAAACAGGGGCTACATCCTTCAAGAGGCAAGTCTCGCCGGCATCCTTTGGAATCCGGCGATGCCAACTATGTCAACACACTCAAGCGAGCAGGACTCAGAAGAAGTTCGATTCATCAAATTTAATTGTTATTTCCAACACTTGGAGGCGTCTTGGAAGGAAACGCTGAACACCGCCATGATACGAGGCACACAAGTCTCCGGTCCTCAATCACGGATTTGTCGGCGTTACGCAAACCCATTCTTTGGCCTCGCCGAGCGAGGAGATTTTCATGATAAAAGTCGACAAACACCGACGGACTCGGCTCGAATCTATGAACGTCGTGTGGGACGTCCTCCTTGCTGAACTACTGCCAAGCCTTTCCGCTCGAGTATGGGACATGAGATTTTTCTAGCGGCACACCGAGAGGCAATACGTCCTTACATCTGGATTGAGCGGTCGAGATTGTGACGAAATGGAAATCCCGGGATTGAGGAAGATCCCTACATTCACATGCTCGGCTTTCGGACGCCAAACACAATTGATTACGGTTCGAGACAAAGAGATGATAGCAACGGCGAAGAGGGAGCACGAGACCATACCTTTCCCGAGTTGTGAAGCCACCGACAGCGATGCCGCTAAAGAATTGGGAAACTCTCTCGAGCCGTCCGCGACCAAAGAGGAAATGATCACCAAGCTTGGATTGGTCCCAGATCCTTTCGTGTCAACCTTTGTAAAGTCCTCAGGAGTCTCTCATTGTTGAGTTCGAGTCTCTCGAGTCGTCCAGTGGCCTTACGCTGAAGACTACGAGTGCAGTAGCGAACGTTGTATTCCACTTTCGTCTTGATGAAATGATGAACCTTTACGAGTATCCCTTAATTGCCACTTTAACTAATGATGAATTAACTAATAATCTAAAAAGCAGGTTAATAACGATTCACTAGATGAAGAAGTAGACACATTAAATGAACAATATATCAAAGAAATCTTTAAGCGGGTTGTCAGGAAAGAGGAAAATCGAGCCCAGTGCCGAAGAGATTTTGACGAGTGTGAATCAGGAGCTGCGGAAGAGCCTAAAGAGACGCAGATTGGTAGTTTCTTCGAAGGGTGAAAGGGATGCCCTAATTGAGCTGCTAAAAGAATTTGTGGATGTGTTCGCATGGTCCTATAAAGATATGCCGGGCCTCGATCCTTCCATAGTTGAGCACCGAATACCGCTCGACCCGGAAGTCGAAGCCGGTAAAACGAAGCTAAGAAGAATTAAGCCCGAATGGTCCCTACAAGTGAAAGAGGAGATAGAAAAGATGCTCGGGCGGGATTCATCGGGGTCATTGAATACCCTACATGGCTTTCTAACATAGTAACAGTGACCAAGGCCAACGGAAAGATCCGGTCTTTGCGTAGACTTTAGAGACTGAACAAAGCCGGTCAAGACGATTTCCCCACACGAACATCGACATTTTGGTAGATTCCACGGCCAACCATGAAGTCAAATCCTTCGTCGACGGTTTTGCCGGCTACAACCAAATCAAAATGGCGAGAAGAGGATCAAGCCAAAACGGCCTTCACAACCCCTTGGGGCACCTCTTGCTACACGGTCATGCCGTTCGGACTAAAGAATGCGGGGCTACGTACCGGAGGGCGGCCACGGCTACGTTCCATGACATGATCCACAAAGAAATTGAGGTCTATGTGGACGACATGATAATACATTCCGGAGGATCGAGATGGCGGCACTTTGTTGATTTGAGAAAATTCTTCGGCCGCCTCAGAGACCACGGCATGAGGCCGAATCCGGCCAAGTGCACCTTTGGTGTAAGACGAGGTAAGGTGCTAGGATATATGGTGACGAACGGGGAATCGAAGTAGATCCCCAGAAAATCAAGGCGATAGTTGAAATGAAGCCGCCAGGACACGACGAAGTGAAATCCTTTATGGGAAGGCTGCAATACATAAGCCGCTTTGTAAATCGGTGACCTCGATCTGCGAGCCGATCTTCAAGTTGATGAAGAAAAATGCCTACACGAGAATGGACCCCGGAATGTCGGCTTGCCTTTGAACGGATCAAGGCATACCTTGTGAATCCCCGATTCTCTGCCCACCACATCGGCAAAAGCCACTCTTGCTATATCTAAGCTGTCACGGATACGGCAATTGGGGCTATGCTAGCTCAAGAGAAGAAAGATTCCAAGATCGAAAACGCCATCTATTTCGTAGCGAAAGCTCCAAGGAAGCGAACTCAATTACTCTGCTTGCGAGAAGACTTGCGCGGAGGTTTGAGTGCAGGTAGTGGGAAAGTTGAAACACTACATGCGGTCTCACCCGATACATCTTGTCTCAAGAATAGACCCCATCAAATATACATTCGACAAGCCTTCCATCTCCATGAGGTTGGCAAAATGGTCGTTCTTTTTGGCCGAATATGACATCACTTATGTTTCAAGGAAATCTGTAAAAGGACGCATAATGGCGGAACATTTGGCCGATTTCCCAAGTGATGAGTCAGGGACACTGAACCTCAATTTCCCGATGATGGAATCTTCGCTCTAGAAGGAGAAAATCGCGGCAACTCTTCTTCGACGGGCGTCAAACAAAAGGGGAACGGGATAGGAATGCTTACAGTCGATCCTCTTGACGAACACGCCCCATGCTTGATGAAATGAACTTCGAAGTCACCAACAATGACTGCTTGAATATGAAGCTTGCATAGCCGGGTTGGAAGCCGCCCTTGAAAGAAATATCAAGGAATTGGAGGTGTATGGTGACTCTGCCCTCATCATCAATCGGGTCTCTAACAAATGGAAGACCGTGGACCCGGGTCTACGAAATATCACACTTACATGGAAGAGTTAGTAACTCGATTCAAAGAGATCGGCTTTCATTACTTGCCCGGAGATCGCAACAGTTGCGGATGCTGCAGCAACACTAGCCTCCCTCGTTGAAATACCCGAAGGGAAGTCCGTCAAACCATTCGAGTCGGTAGAAGAGAAAATCCCGCTTATTGCTTTGAAATCGAAGCGAAGCCGAACCGGCCAATGATCCACAGTACACTCAGTTTACCGGTACACGAAGGATGGCGAGGCCTCTTTCAAAAATGAAGATGGGGAATATAAAGAAGGAATCAAAGCGAAAAGTCTCTCGGCCACAGCGGCTCGCCTCCCATTATGTTCTTTTGGGAAACATGTTATACAAAAGCGTTATCAAGGCCCCCTCTGCGATGTATCGGCAAACAAGAGGCTACCGAACTCATGAAAGAAATACATGGTGGTACTGCGGCCCTCACATGAATGCTCGAGCTCGATGCAAATCATGCGAGAATGGGGTATTTTGGATCTCCGTGGAAGCCGGCTGCATCCGGTTCGTCAAAAAGGCTGCGACAAATGTCGGCGATACTCAAATCTTAATCACTTGCCTCCTCACGAGTTATCTTTGCATGACAACCCCTTGGCCTTTCGTCACTTGGGGAATTGATGTCATAGGCAAAATCACACCATCGAGCGATACTGACCACGAGTTCGTCACAGTAGCCGTGGATTATTTCACCAAGTGGGTTGAAGCCAAGTCCTACAAAATCCTCAATTCAAAGAAAGTTGCCCTCTTCATCAAAGAAAACATCATGTGCGAGATATGGGTTGCCGGTAGAAATCATTTCGAGATAATGGATCCCACTTCGAAGGGAATGCGACGAGCTGCTGGCGAGAATTCCGAATAACCCGTCACAAGTCATCTCCTTACAGGCCCCAAACCAGCGGAGCCGTCGAAGCGGCAAACAAGACTCTGGAAAATATCATCAGGAAAATGGGCCCAAGGCGAGAGATTGGCCCGAGAAGTTACACACGGCACTGCGGGGCTCTGAGAACATCGGTCAAAACGGCAAGCGGGAAACACCGTTTGCCCTCACATACGGAGATGGAAGCCGTACTCCCAATCGAGTGGAAATACCCTCGCTCAGGTATCTTCTTTGGAAAGCCGGATCAACGAGGTCGAATGGCTCCCGAGTCGCCATGATGAATTGGCCCTACTAGATGAACGCCGGCGAAGGCCATGGAACACATCCGAGCCTACCGGGGAAGAATGGCGAGCCTTCGACAAGAAAGTAAAGCATCGGGAGATCCGAGAAGGTGATCTCGTTTTGAAAGAAAAGCCCCGGTCCGTATCAACCCCCTCGGCAAATGGGAGCTGTATGGGTCGGGCCATATGTCGTCCGAGAAGATCTTCTCCGGAGGAGCCATGCAACTTGCGGACCTCGACGGGAATCCCTTTGTACACCCGGTGAATGGTGACAAGGCTGCGCGAGATACTACGCGTAAAAAAAAGAGTGCTAAAAGAGTAATACCCAACTAGGTTGAAAACCCGAAGGGCGGCCTAGGTAAAAAACGGGGTTGCACCAAAAAAAAAAAAAAAAAAAAAAACAAAAAAAAAAAAAAAAAAAAAAAAAAAACAAAAAAAAAAAAAAAAAACAACAAAAAAAATCGGGTTGAACTACGAAGACTGAGCTCCTCAAAATGAGGAACGTAGGCGGCGGAAACGGTTCGGTCTAAAACACAAATAAAAGTCATACTTTGACATCAATACAATTGATCGGACCATGAAAGCGTCTCGAAAAACTCTAAAGCAATTCAAATATTCATTACAAGTTAAAAGCTCTTTGATGAGTCTAAGCCCGATTCATTCCTACAGCGGCAACTGCTAAAAGAAAACTAAGATACATAATCAAATTAATGTGTACGCCATGACAAGAAAGGGATACTCGGAAACCTCGAGTCACTCCAAGCCACTCGTGCTTGGCCTCTCCCCTCTTCTTCCCCCTTCGAGTCTTCTTTTACGAGCAGGAAAAATGTCGGTGTTTCTCCTACCAAGCTGCGGTATAGGGACGGGATCTATCAAACCGGCCTACGTCGGGGCCTTAGTAGCCCTAGCGTCATCTCTCATCTCCTGTAGCCTAGGCGGTAGCATAGGAGCCCTCCTCTCCTGTCTCTTGACGTAAGCCTCATAGTCGGTCACGGCGTCTCCGCTCCTATCATGAGGGTTGGCCCTCGCCTCGGCCCTCCTCCTCTCGAAACAGATCGGGTCCTCCGCACCCACAATGGCCTCACGCCGTCTCAAAATAGCCACCTGAGTCTCTCCCGGATGCCTCTCATACCAATCCAGTACCAAGTGGTCAAGAACACCGGTCTCGGACGCTGAGAATAACCCGAGGAGGAAAGGCATCATACCTCCATGCTCGGGAAAGAAATGGAAACAACGAGGGATCATCCATAGAAGCGGGAGCCACCACCACGGTGGCTATATCATCAAAGTCCCCCAAAGGAACTGCTCCAGGCCAAAGCTGTCTCGGAACTAAAGCCGGAATATAGAAGCTGGGCGAGAAAGCCCGGAAGCATGACCACATGAGACCCGTCTGAAGCACTCTGCGAGTCTCCACCCGCCAACAAGGCACTGACCATCGATATCTTAAATGCGGAGACCGGCCATCCAACGCTCCCATGAGCCACGATCATCAAAATCCACAGTGACCCCCTCTGGCAAATGTCGAGGCTTGATCATGTCGGGAGTTTCCCGAAAGAATCCCCAAACGCTCCATCGGCCACGGGGTCAAGAGGAACGGGCTGCCCCGTGCATATACCGTCTTCCGGTAGCCGGCTATCAAGAGCATGAAAAGTCTCCCCCGAGAATCAAAGGAACGACATCTACTGCCGGGCGACGGTGAGCGACAACATCCGGCCAGACCGATGGCAAATCCCGAAGGAATAGACCATGAACGGGGTGCCAAACATACAAAGTGCAAAGGCATCCCAATAGGCATCATCCACCAAGCCTAGGCCCCTAAACCTATCGGGAAGGCCGGAAATATCAAAATGATCGGGACCACGGATCATACCTTGCGCTTCCTCCAGGGGAAAGATGAAGGAGGACGCACAATCTGTCAACAAAGAAGCCCCTCAGGGCAAAGGAACCGCTATCTCTTCCACCTCAGGACCTCAAGCAAGGCTCGAAATTCTTCGACAGTCGGAACAATCTCGTTGAAGGAAAGGCAAAAGACATGCCTTCTAGTGTCCCAAAATGAGGAAGAAGCCCTCAAAAGCTCGTAATCCGGAATCAATTCCTTGAGAGACCATAACCACTTCACCTTGTACCTTTCTTCAAAGAAGGACCCCCTCTCATGCATAATCTCCGGGACCAATCCTTGAACTTGTTGAAGAATGACATTTGGGATTCTTGGGACAATTTTGATGGAGCTTTTCTAAGGTTTTCCATGGTTTTTCTCTCTTTCTCCCGAAAATGGTACTGTTTGAATTTGGAGGTTGAAGAGGATATTTGAATTTGAAATAAAGTGAGACCGAGATGCTGAAGCAAAATTAAAGGACAATGTCGAGATGCGAGGACTCCTCCGCGCGGACATGATTGTCATTTATCGAGAAAAATGCACGCTTGATCAAGTGCTACACCAAAAGAGGAATATTCCGTCCGGTTGCTCGGAACACTGTGCAAAAACCTTCCCAAACCGGTCCATATACCAAACACCCTTGCAAAAAAAAAAAAAAAAAAAAAAAAAAACAAACAAGGCTCATGCAACTTTGCATTCATCTTGCATTGCATTCATAAAATAAAATCCTAAATTATTACATCCAAAAAAAAAAAAAAAAAAAAAAAAAAAAAAAAAAAAAAAAGAAAGAGCAAAAAAAAAAATGTGTGCATAAATACATACAAGTCCTAATCCCGAGTCTCAATCTAAATCTCAAAATCTCAAAAAAATCGGGGGTAATCAATCGGAATCTACGGCGCCCGATGTCGCCCCGGTCCCTCTTGCGACTCGGGCCCGCCTCCTCGGGAGCCACGAAAATCTCGGGCTCGAATCGTCCTCGTCTCGAGAAAAAGAGGCTCGTCGGGACCAACCGGCACGCTACGATAGGGCAAGCGAGATCTGCGAAAAAATCGTATCCGAAGGTGAAGGCGTCGGACTCTGGACGTACGAAGACGACCCGCCATCTTTGCCAGACGTGTCCACTTTGCCCGTGTGGATCCCGAGAATGACGTGATCCGAAGCGGCACCGCGCGGGGATCAAGGAGAGGAGACGAGAGGAGTCTCTGAAGAAGTCTACGAGCGAATAGGGGAAGCCTCCGCTGACGGGCGCCGGCCGTGGTCGCCTCGCTCTAGCACGAGGAGCCGCATGGCGACCATCCTCCTGATGAATCTCTTAGCTCCGATCACTTGCTTCGTCGGCTTCTCGACGACCACCTCAGCGCACAAAAGCAAAAGCGTCAGAAAAAAAAAAAAAAAATGATGACAGGAAAGAAAAGAAAGGACAAAAGCAAAAAAAAAAAAAAAAAAAAAAGAAGGGGAAAAGGTGAAGCCATACCTTCATACCGGACGAGGCCGGAAAGCTCGTGGAAGCCGCTCGAGTGAGGGATCTGCACCCTCAATCGGACCCCATCCTGGATATATGAAAAATCCGTCCGAGGGTACCGCGGGATCCCAAGCCCCTCTCTATCCGGAACACTGAGGCATCCTCGGCCTCCTCAAAACAAATACGGGTGCGGCTCGGTCGCCACGAAATGCCGAGAAGTCTTGGCCAGGCTCGGTAATCATCCCCGGAGTCACGGATCTGTCACTCGGGTGCATCATATCGGCGGGAGGCTCCACCGGTGTCCTCGGCGAGTTCACGCCATGCTTTGGCGCGTCACCCTCTCTCCCGAGATAATAGGCATCGCGCAGTCGAGACCTCTCGAGAATCCTCATTGCCACAGTCCAAATCTCGGCGCCCTTCGGTGCGCCACCTCGAAAACGATCCCGGGGGATAGAATATCATCCCCTCGTCGTCTCGGCCTCCGTCGAAGGAAGGCAATCCGCGTACACGAGAGTCGTACGCCCCCTGGAGCTTATCTTCTCCCGGGCATGCTTGGACCAAGAATGCATGGCCGGATACGCCCCGACGTACTCCGCCATTTGCCGCCACATCGTGACGATGGAAAAACTCCAACGCCCATACTGCGAAAGGTAAAAATCCAATCAATCCGGTCTGCAAAAGAAAAGTGTGTGCTCAAAAAGAGGGAAAGCAAAAGAGAGCTTATACCTCCGGGGCAAACTCAAAGCGATGCAAGGAGCTCACGGCCTTAGGTTGTACCTATCGAGAGCAAAGTAAAGCTCTGCCGGCCCGGCCTCTCCCCACGAGACATCTCCGGCCATCTCCATGTCCTCCAAGGGACCTCGGCAAGGCAAAGGCGCCGTCCCCTCGGCATGTCCAAAGAGGCGTGCTCGAAAAAGGCAAACCACAAGAAGGCCACAGCAATGCGATCGGCGCCTATCCTCTCCTCCCGGCCTCGTAGCTCACGATGGTCTCCACAATCTTCCCGTAGACCACCGCATACTCCATCCCCATCCCCTTTTTGGGAATAGGGAAAATCCCGAGAAGAGCACACGGATCGGCATCGCTATAGCCGTCCCGCCACTAAATGATGCGTCCATTAAAGGACAAACCCGTGATCGCAGCATAGTCGGAAGGCGTAACCGTAGCCTCGCCCGGAAGAAGTGAAACGTGTGGGTCGCATCCCACGATCTTTGCGCTAAAGCGAACATCGAGGCCCTTGCTCTTAGGGAACTTGACCGGTCCCCTCAAGCACTCAACAAACTCCCAAAGCCCGGTCTCAACAACAATGCGTCTCGGACTCGGCAAAGCTCCTCGGCCCGCATTCGGAAGCCGGTCCCACAAGTCAACTACGGACTCCACTTGATCCTCGAGTCTTCATTTTGTTCGGTTGCTCCGTCACAAAACGGTTTCCGCCACAAAAAAAAAAAAGAGAGAAAATGTCAAAAAAAAATTGCATTTGCATTTGCACAAAAAAAAAAGCATACACATGCATTAAAAAAAAAAAAAAAATTCGGCAGCATAACGGCATGCAATAGACATAGCCCCATTTTTCTCACAGAAAAGACAGGTTTTGACAAATCCCATTCAACAATTTTCAATAAAAAAATGCATACATGCATATCCTACAAGAAGTCGACGGAAATAAAACTCCGTCCCATTTTCAAAAAAATGCATACATGCATATCATCCATCTTACATGCAACGGGAGGAAAAATCCGTCCCACTTTTCAAAAAAAAAAAAATCCTAAACATACATACATCTCATATTGGCAAAATGCCCATTCTTTCCAAACAAAATGCATGCATTGCATCATTCATCAATATCAATATTCAATTTCAAAAAAAAAAATCATCATCACAATTTTCGAATTTTCACATGCAATTTTCGGATACAAAAAAAATGTGTGGCAAAAATGCCAATTCTTTTCCCAAGCAAAATGCATATTCGGGACACCAACAAATTCATTGCAACATGCATAGCATCAAAATCAAATCCAAGACAATGAACATTGCATAATTTTCGGAAAAAAAAAAATCACCTAAAAATCAATTTCAAGCAAAAATCGACAAAGGGATCAAAGGGTTTCAAAGTATACCGTTTGGAGATTCGAATCCGAAGCCCAATGTTGCCAAGCATCGGGGTAATGCTCCTCCGCAACCGATTGCGAAAGAGTATAGTGCCTCCTCATCCGGACAAGCTCCAATCGTCTCTCCGCTATCGGGCCACGTCCTTGGCCTTGAAAAGCGCCTTCCCCGTGTTCCATTGCTCGAAAAATCAAAGAAAATGAAGGATTTTCGAAGCTTTTTGGCCAAAAATGGTGAAGTCCTCGGCTCTCTCCTTCTCTCTCTCGTAATTGCGAAGTGCAGCAAAAAAAGCTGAATGGGGAAGGAGAAGGGCGTTGGCCCTCATTAATACCCACTGACTTTGAAGTCCTCTCCGCGCGGACAGGATTGTAAGGGTCAAAAGGACCCTTTTGCCCCTTAAAATTCCAGGACTCTGCAATTCGGTCCCCAACTTGACGAGTTAACCAAAGTTAACCAAAGTCGGCCCCTTGTCAAGAAATCCTTCCCGGCGGTAAACGTAAGACCGATCTCCCGAGAAAGATAACGGATCCCGTATCTTTCATCAAAATCCTTCGGCGATCAAACGTGAGACCGATCTCCCTAAGAAAGATAACGAGATCCCGTATCTTTCATCAAAAATCAATCCCGTGATCGAAGCGTAAGACCGATCTCCCACGAGAAAGATAACGAAATCCGTATCTTTCATCAAAATCATCTCGGGTGTCAAACGTAAGACCGATCTTCCGAGAAAGATAACGAGATCCCGTATCTTTCATCAAAATCCTCGGCGTGATCGAAGCGTAAGACCGATCTCCCAGAAAGATAACGGATCCCGTATCTTTCATCAAAATCCTTCGGCGGTCGAAGCGTAAGACCGATCTCCACGAGAAAGATAACGAGATCCCGTATCTTTCATCAAAATCCTCCGGCGGATCAAAGCGTAAGACCGATCTCCACGAGAAAGATAACGAGATCTCGTATCTTTCATCAAAAATCATTTCCGGCGGTAAACGTAAGGCCGAGTGCCGAGAAAGATAACGAGATCTCGTATCTTTCATCAAAATCATTCCGGCGGTCAAACGTAGACCGATCTCCCGAGAAAGATAACGAGATCCGTATCTTTCATCAAAAATCAATCTCCCGGCGATCAAACGTAAGACCGATCTCCCGAGAAAGATAACGAGATCCCGTATCTTTCATCAAAATCATCTCGGCGGTAAAGCGTAGACCGATCTCCCGAAAGATAACGAGATCCGTATCTTTCATCAAAATCCTTCCGGCGGTCAAAGCGTAAGACCGATCTCCCGAGAAAGATAACGAGATCCGTATCTTTCATCAAAATCATCTCCGGCGGTCAAGCGTAAGACCGATCTCCGAGAAAGATAACGAGATCCAGTATCTTTCATCAAAATCCTCGGCGGTAAAACGTAAGACCGATCTCCCGAGAAAGATAACGGATCCCGTATCTTTCATCAAAATCCTTCCCGGCGGTCAAACGTAAGACCGATCTCCCGAGAAAGATAACGAGATCCCGTATCTTTCATCAAAATCCTTCCGGCGGAGTCAAGCGTAAGACCGATCTCCCCAGAAAGATAACGAGATCCCGTATCTTTCATCAAAATCCTCTCCGTGATCGAAGCGTAAGACCGATCTTCCCGAGAAAGATAACGAGATCCCGTATCTTTCATCAAAATCAATCCGGCAGTCGAAACGTAAGACCGATCTTCCCGAGAAAGATAACGAGATCCGTATCTTTCATCAAAAATCAATCTCAGTAAGCCGATCTCGAAAGATAACGAGATCCCGTATCTTTCATCAAAATCTTCCCGGTGATCAAACGTAAGACCGATTTCCCAGGCGAATACGTCCAATTTTTTCCCAGCCAAAGGCTAACAAAATCCCAGACAAAGTTAACGGAATCCCAAAAGCCAGCGAAATCTCGAGAAGCGCTCGAACTACGAAAGGGCTTGATTCCCAGCTAGGGATACGTAGGTAGCCTATCATTAGGTCCTGAGCCCCTCGACCAAAATGGTCGCCTCTCCTTCGGCGGAGACGAAGTCACGAAAGGCCATTTCAAATCAAGGTTCGAGGCACCTAAAACGCCATCAATCATCAGGTTCGAGGCACCTAAAGCGCCATCTCCAAGGTCGAGGCACCTAAACGCCATCTCAAGGTTCGAGGCACCTAAACGCCATCTCGAGGTTCGAGGCACCTAAACGCCATCTCGAGGTTTGAGGCACCTAGAGGCGCTATCACTAGGAAAACGATAAATAAAATCATCCCAGTGAGCGGATAGCCATCGGACCGAAAATGGTCATTCCTATTCCCGGCGGAGCGGATATCCATCGAGACCGAAAATGGTCATTCCTATCCCGGCGGGCGGATAGCCATCGGACCGAAAATGGTCATCTCTTATCCCAGCGAGTTTCTTTCCGGCCAGCTGCGAGAACTCGCTCATCGGAGTTCGAGGCACCTAAAACGCTATCATCTCCGAGGGTCAGGCCGAACTACGGCGCTTGATTCCCATTCGGGATACGTAGGTAACTATCGCTAGGTTCGACCACCCGATCACTCGATCATCCCGCCGAATATGGAGCCTTACTCTTATCGACGACCCGCTTCCTTCGAAAGCGCCGTCGCCAGAGGGCTCTTGTAAGTACTCAATTTGAGCTTGTTAGAATTTTCGTTAGAAAATTAACGAAAGTTATAACATTTCTAACAATTTCTAACATTCCTACCATTTCTCACAAAATGAGGGTAAAATGGGCATTGTTATTTAAGGTTAAACCTCAAAAAAAATCTTAAAAAGCAAAACAAAGGAAGAAAACCAAAAATAGAAATGGTGGAAACATAAAGCATTTGTTAATTTGAATTTTCAAAAGAAATATTCCTCTTGTCCAAAGCTGAAACGACATTTAATGAACGGTGCACGCGAAGGATCCTATCCGCGCGGACATGTTTGCATTTTCGGGAGGGCTATAAATTGAGCCCTCCAGTCACAAAAATGAGAAGCCGACACAGTGCCACGAACCTCACGGCGAAATATAGAGAGAAAACGGTGAGAATTCTTCAAGAATTGTCACCATTTTCTCTCAATCTTTCCCAACTCACACTCATCCACTCACTCTCATATTTAAGCCTTAAACACTCATACACTCAAGCCAAAAACTCAAGAACACAAGGAAGATTGGTAAATCCTCCTTCTCCTTACCCTAAACTCCAACCATGCATACATTTGCAAACTACAAAATGTAGTTCTTTCATCTTTTTGCTTTAGATCTAAGAAGATCACCATGGTAGACCATCTCCATGGATGATCTTCTACAAAGATCAAAATTGTTTTCAAAGTGTTCTTGCATGCTTGCAAAGAAAACTCATTTTCAAAACCCTAAAAATCATTTTCAAACACCAAATCTCATTTTCAAAGGATAAAAATCCCTTCCCAAGCAAATGAAGTGCTTAGTCCTAATGTACCCCAAGGATGGTTTGGTATAGTTGATTCACCACTAAAATGTCAAGTGATCACTAACCAAAACCTAGGGAAATGGGGACAAGCATGGATGCAAAACCCCCTTTAAAATCATATTTTCTTTCTTGAGAAGTTGCTGTCCAGTAGCAATTTCCTCAGACCTCAGTCCATGGTCTAATTTTTTGGACACAGATAAACTTGGAATTTGGTGTTGACTACAAAACACTTTTTGTAAGCAACATCCAGAGCTTTCCAGACATATTTTTACTTTATTTTTTGGGTGAGTAAAACTCCTCTTTTCAAATTTTCTTTCAGAGGCTAGTTCATCAGCTTCTGGGAATCCAGATCTCATATCTGATGTTTCCAGAAGGTTTTGACCTCAAATCTTCTCCAAAATGGAAAATTCCTTCGCACAAATCTTATTTAAGGTGTCTAGAACAACTTTCATTCTCTGAGTTTATCCAGATTATGAAATTTTAAGACCCTTGAATCCATTTCAAAATCTAAGGTCCACTGCCTTTTTCATTCTGGCAGAAGTGGCTCTCAACTTCAAAAGGTCTTTTGAGTACCAAATCTCAATCCAAAAATCTTCCAAAAAATCATGGGATCAGTTTAAAGTCTTAAAAGATATCCCAATTTTTACTTTTCTGAGTTTCAAATTATTTTGGCCAAAACACACACACACACACACACAAATGATTTTCAGCTTGGAAGACTCGTTTTGCGAGGCATTCCGGGTGCACACTAACGTCCTTCCCGGCGTGTAACATGACCTCCGAAAGCCAAATCTCTAATCTCGGGCTTTTCAAGTTTTGGCTCTTTAAATCAAAATGGCGTGGCGACTCCGTTCTTTTTCCTCAGGTTTTACTTTGGTTTTTTTTCAAAAGAAACGCAAAATCGAATTTTTCGAGAAATTTTGGCAACATGAAATTTTACTCACCCAAAAATAAGACTGATCCCATTTATGGAAGATTTTATCTTGAGATTTGGGCTACTCAAAAGACACTTTTGAGATGAATAAACTGCCAGGCTAAGCTGACCTTGAATTTTGAAAATGGGTTTGGCTACAACTTCATGGCTGGATGATCAAACTCGAGAATCAAATTTCTCTTTGGACAACATACTGTGCGAAGAAAGAAAATGATGATTTGAAGACCACGGAAGAAATGCTTGGATGTCCACAATCTGGAGTTTCAAGCTAGATGAACCTTGGCTTTGAAGAAAATTTGAAAAGTTTACTCACCCACTTAAAAATGTTAAAGTAAAAAGATATGAATGGGATCAACTTGATCTGTTAGCTACAAAAGGTGTTTTAATTAGTCACATTAGGAGTTCAAGGCTTCATTTGTGTCAGGTAAGACAATGAATTGGAGGATCCTTTGAAAAATTGCTTGAGACAAGCAGCTTCTCAAGCTCAAAAATATGATTTCAGGGGGTTTTGCATCATGCTGTCTGACTAGAGTTTTGGTTAGTGATCACCTTTCGACATTTCAAGTAGGCCGAATCATCTTTCCATCCTTGGGAGTACAATGCGGATTTAGAGGTGATGTGAAAGAATTTTATCCTTTGAAAATGAAATTTGATGCTTGAAAATGGTTTGTGGTCCATGCATTTGCAGCAAGATATTGGAGAAAATAATGTTGATCCTTGTAGAAGATCATCCATGGAGATGAACTTCCATGGTGATCTTCTTGGATCGTAAGACAAGAAGATGAATGAACTACATTTTGTAGTTTGAAAATGCATGCATGGATGAGAGATTTAGGGTAAGAAGAGAGAGGTTATACCTATCTTCTTTGTATTTTGGGGCTTTGGCTTGAATGTCTGAGTGTTTGAGGCTTGAATGCAAGATGGTGTTTGGGTTTGATTTGAGTGAGTGAAAGTTGGGAAGATTCAAGAGAAAAAGGTGACAATTCTTAGAGAATTCTCACTTTGTTTTCTCGAATATATTCGCCAAATCTTTGTGAATTGTGCTCTTGTTCCTTTTATTTTTGTATTTGGAGGCTCAATTTATAGCCCTCTGAAAAATACAATGTCATCCGCGCGGATAGGATCGATCGCGTGCCTTTGTTCATTAAATCTTTGCTTCGGGCTTTGGACATAAGGAATAATCTTTTTTAAAATTCAAATTAAACGCGCCGGATTATGTTCTAGCCATTTCTTTTTTGGTTTTTCTTATTTCTTTTGCTTTTTGATTCCTTTCCTTGGTTTATCCTTTTTGGCAATCCCTAATCTACCCTTACTTGGTTAGAAATGTTAGGAATGTTAGGAGTTGTTAGAAATGTTATAACTTTCGTTAATTTTCTAACGAAAATTCTAACAAGCTCAAATTGGAGCACTTACGGTAGCCCCTCGGCGACGGCGCTTGCTGAAGGAAGCGGGGTCGTCGATAAGAGTAAGGCTCCATATTTGGCGGGATGATCAAGTGATCGAGTGGTGAACCTATTTAATAGGCTACCTACGTATCCCGAATGGGAATCAAGCCGATCGTAGTTCGGGTCTTTGACCACGGAGATGATAGCGTTTTAGGTGCCTCGAACACGATGATCGGTTCTTTGGAAAACTCTGCTAGGGATAAGAGATGACCATTTTGGTGCGATGGCTGAGGTGTATATCCGTAATCTTTGGGGATAGGAATGACCATTTTCGGTTTGATGGCTATAAAAGCTCTGGGGATGATTGTGATTTATCGTTTTCCTAGTGTTTGTGTGTGATAGCGTCTTAGGTGCCTCGAACCTAGGAGATGGCGTTTTAGGTGCCTCGGACCTTGGAGATGGCGTTTTAGGTGCCTCAAACCTTGGAGATGGCGTTTTAGGTGCCTCGGACCTTGATGATGGCGTTTTAGGTGCCTCGAACCTTGATGATGGCATTTTAGGTGCCTCGAACCTTGGAGATGGCATTTTAGGTGCCTCGGACCTTGGAGATGATGGCCTTTTAGGTGCCTCGGACCTTGATTTGAAATGACGTTTTAGGCGCCTCTTAATCTTGATTGTGATGGATGGCCTTTCGGTGGACTTTGTCTGTTGCTTAGAAGGAGAGGGTGACCATTTTGGTCGAGGGCTGAACCTAGTGATAGGCTACCTACGTATCCACTAGTGGGAATCAAGCCCTTTCGTAGTTCGAGATCTTCTCGAGATTTCGTTGGCTTTTTGGGATTCCGATTAACTGCTTTGAGGATTTTGTTAGCCTTTGCTTTGGGGAAAATCGAGACGTATTCGTGCAGGAAATCGGTCTTACGTTTGGCAGGGAAGATTTTGATGAAGATACGGGATCTCGTTATCTTTCTCGGGAAAATCGGTCTTACGTTTGGCGTTGATGATTTTGATGAAAGATACGGGATTTCGTTATCTTTCTCGGGAAATCGGTCTTACGTTTGTGCCGTTGGTAATGATTTTGATGAAAGAAACGGGATCTCGTTATCTTTCTCGAAAAATCGGTCTTACGTTTGGCTTAGCAGCGTAATTTTGATGAAGATACGGGATCTCGTTATCTTTCTCGGGAAAAATCGGTCTTACGTTTGGCTTGCCGGGGTAATTTTGATGAAGATACGGGATCTCGATTATCTTTCTCGGGAAATCGATCTTACGTTTGGCTAGCAGGAGGAAGATTTTGATGAAAGATCTGGGATCTCGTTATCTTTCTGCGGGGAAATCGGTCTTACGTTTGACTAGGGGATGATTTTGATGAAGATATGGGATCTCGTTATCTTTCTCGGAGAGATCGGTCTTACGTTTGCCGTTTGATGATTTTCTTGACAAGAGGTGACTTTGGTTAACTTTGGTTAACTCTGTCAAGTTGGGGCATGACTATGAGTCCCAGTTTTTAAAGGGCAAAAGGGTCATTTTGACCACGACAATCTATCCGCGCGGATAGGAGCGTGTTCGAAGGTTTTAAATGAGGGCCGCCCCCTTCTTCTTCCCCATTCAGTTTTACGAAAATTACGAGAGAGAGAGAAAATCGCTCAAAACCGCCATTGATAGCCTAGGAACTCCAAAATTCTTCCGATTTTCTTCGATTTTCAAGCAATGGAACACGGGGAAGGTGCTTTTCAAGGCCAAGGGCGTGGCCGTGGCGGAGAAACGATTGGAGCTCGTCCAAGGATGAGGAGGCACTATACTCTTTCGCAATCGATTGCGGAGGAGCCCTACCTGATGCTTGGCAACATTGGGCTTCGATCCAGGAGTCTCAGAGCGGTATACTTCGAATCTTTTCATTCCCTTTGTTGATTTCTTGCTTGAAATTGAATTTTGGGTGATTCTTGATATTTTTTTGAAAATTCGAATGATTGATGTTCTTGGCTTTGAATCTTGATTTTTGATGCTTTGCATGTTATGAGTATATGAGTAACCCAAAATGTGCATTTTGCTTGGAAAAAGAATTGACATTTTCGTCATTTTTTTAGTATCAGAAAATTATGGATGAAAATTGTGATTTTTTTTTTGAAATTTGAATATTGATTTTTGATGATATGCATGTTGCAATGAATTTGTTGGTGTTACAAAATGTGCATTTTGCTTGAGAAAAGAATCATGAGATGATGATATGAATGTATGATTTTTGATTGATTTTTTTTTTTTGAAAAGTGGGACGGATTTTTCCTCCCGTTGATTGAATGCATGTTATTTTGTGAAAACGGGACGGAGTTTTGCTTCCGTTGGAATGCATCTTTTTTTTTTTTTTTTTTTGATGAATGTATGCATGTTATTTTAGGAAAATGGGACGGAGTTTTGCTTACATTGAGTCCTTGTATGAATGTTGATTGGGATTTCTTTGAAAAGCTGTTCTTTTTTGTGCGAGAAAAATGGGGCTATGCTCATTGTATCTTTGTTATCTTTGTCGAATTTTCTTTGAAATTTCATGATGCATATGTATGCTTTTTTGTGCAAATGCAAATGCAATTTTTTTTTGACATTTTCTCTTTTTTTTTTTTTTGTTTTTATTGCGGGGTGGAAACAACTACGTTACGGAGCATTGAACAAGATGAAGGCTCGAGGATCGGTGGAGTACGTAGTTGACTTGTGGGACCGGCTTCCGAATGCGGGCCGAGGAGCTTTGCGAGTCGAGGCAGTTGTTGTTGAGGCCGGGCTTTGGGAGTTTGTTGAGTGCTTGAGGGGATTGGTCAAGTTCACAGAGCGAGGAGCTTGATGTTTGCTTTGGCGCGGCATTGGTGGGATGCGACCCACACGTTTCACTTCTGCAGCAGGCGAGGCTACGGTTACGCCTTCGACTATCTTTGCGATCACGGGTTTGTCCTTTAATGGGCGCGGCATTGAGTGGCGGGACGGCTACGGCGATGCGGATCTGCGAGCTCTTACGGGATTTTCCTATTCCCAAGGGGATGGGGATGGAGTATGCCGTGGTCTACGGGAAGATTGTGGAGACCATTGTGAGCTACGAAAGGTGGGGAGGAGAGGATAGGCGCCGTCCAGTTGCTAGGGCCTTCTTATGGTTTTGCTTTTCGAGCACCCTTTTTGGACATCTTTGAGGGGACGGCGTGCTTTGCCTTCTTGAGGTCCTTGGAGGACATGAAGATGGTGGAGGCGTCTCACAGGGAGAAGCCGAGGCACGTGAGCTTTACTTTGCTCTTGATAGGTACGGTAGGAAGGCTGTGGGCTTCCACTATCTTGCTTTGAGTTTGCCCTGGAGGTATAAGCTCTCTTTTTGCTTTCCTTTTTTTTTCTTGAGCACACACTTTTCTTTTGCCTTTGGATTGATTTGATTTTTACCTTTCGCGGTATAGGCGTTGGAGTTCTTCCACGTCGCGATGTGGCGGCGGCCGGCGGGTATCGATCCACAAGGGCGTATCCCGGCCATGCGCTCTTGGTCCAAGCATGCCGGAGAAGATAAGCTCCGGGGCGTACGACTCTCGGATACGCGGATTGCCTTCCTTTGACGGTGAGACGGATGAGAGGATGATATTTTATCCCATGGGATCGTTTCGAGGTGGGGCGGTGAAGGCGAGATTTGGGCGTGCGGCGGAGGATTACGAGAGGTCGACTGCGTGCCTATTATGCAGGAGAGAGGGTGACGCGCCGGCATGGCGTGAACTCGCCTTTGAGGACACCGGTGGAGCCTCCCGCCGATATGATGCACCAGTGACAATCTGTGACACAGGATGATTACCGAGCCGAGCCGGCACTTCTCGGCATTTGTGGCGATTGGCCGTACCCGTATGTTGTTTTGAGGAGGTGAGGATGCCCCGGAGTTACGGATGAGAGGGGCTTGGGATCCCATGGTACCCTCGGACGGATTTTTCGTATATCCCGGGATGAAGTCAGATTGAGGGTGCGGATCCCTCGGCTGAGCGGCTTCCACGAGCTTTCGGCCTCGTCAGGGTATGAAAGGTATGGCTTCTCTTTCTTTTTTTACTTTTGTCTTTTCTTTTCTTTCTTTTTGTCATCATTTCCTTCGCTTCCTTTTTTGACGCTTTTGCTTTTGTGCGGTTTTCGGAGGTGGTCGTCGGAAGGCGCGAAGCAAGTGATCGGAGCTAAGAGATTCATCGGGAGGATGGTCGCTTGCGGGGCTCCTCGAGGCTAGAGCGAGACGACCACGGCCGGCGCCTTTCGGGCGGGAGGCTTCCCTATTCGTTCGAGAGACTTCTTCGGAGACTCCTCTGTCTCCTCTCATTGATCCCCGCGCGGTGCGCCTTCGGATCACGTCATTCTCGGGGATCCACACGGGCGAGGACACGTTTGGCGGCATGGTGGAGTCGTCTTCGTACGTCCGGGAATCAGGCCTTCACCTTCGGATATGATTTTTCGCGAGATCTCGGCTTGCCCTATCGGAGCGTGCCGGTTGGTCTGACGAGCCTCTTTTTACGGAGACGAGGACGATTGAGCACGAGATTTTCGGGGCTCTGAGGAGGCGGGCCCGAGTCGCGAGAGGGCCGAGAGGCGAACGTCGGGCGCTAGGGATTACGATTGATTACCATTTTTTAGGCGATTTTACGAGATTTTGAGATTTGTGGCGGGATTGAGATTTGTACAGCTTATGCACATTTTTTTTTTGATGTAATAATTTAGGATTATTGTTACCTACTTTTTTTTTATTTGATTTTTTTTTTTATGCACACTCCCTTTTTTTTTGGAATGTAATAATTTAGGATTTTATTTTTACGAATGCAATGCGGTATGAATGCAATGTTGCATGAGCCTTAGTTCTTTGGCAAGGGTATTAGTGTTTGGTATATGGGTGGTTTGGGGAGGTTTTTTGCACGGGTTCGAGCAATAGGGACGGAATATTCCTCTTTTGGTGTAAGCGGCTTGGGTGTTGCGAGATTTTCGATGGAAAGCAAACATATCCGCGCGGATAGGGACAATCGACATTGTCCTTTAATTTTGCTTGAATCTGGTCTCACTTTATTTCAAATTCAAATATCTTCTTCAACCTCCGGTCAACTGACCATTTTCGGGAGAAAGAGAGAAAATCCATGGAAAACCTTAGAAAAGCTCCATCAAAATTGTCCCAAGAATCCCAAATATCATTTTCAACAAATTCGAGGATTGGTCGGAAGATTATGCATGAGAGGAGGTCCTTCTTTGAAGAAAGGTATAAGGTGAAGTGCTTATGGTCTCTCAAGGAATTGATTCCGGATTACGGTCTTTTGAGGGCTTCTTCCTCATTTTGGGACACTTTAGGAGGCATGTCTTTTTGCCTTTCTTACAACGAGATGGTCCCAACCGTCGAAGAATTTCGGGCCTTGCTTGGTGGTCCGGAGGTGGAAGAGATAAGCGGTTCCCTTTGCCGGAGGAGCTTCTTTCGTTGACGGTGTGTAACCTCCTTCATCTTTCCTGGAGGAAGCGCAAGGTATGATCCGTGGTCCCGATCATTTTGATATTTCCGGTCTCCACGATAGATTTAGGGGCTTAGGCTTGCTCGGCTTGATGCCTATTGGGATGCCTTTGCACTTTGCATGTTCGGGACCACTGTTTATGGTCTATTCTTTTGGGATCTGCCATCGGTCTCTGGATGTAGTCGTTCATTGTCGCTTAGGCGAGAGATGTTGTACCTCGATCACAGGGGAGACTTTCCATGCTCTCGATAGGGCGCTACCGGGAAGCGGTATATGCGCAGGGCGGCCAGTTCCTCTTGACCTGTGGCGATGGAGCGTTTGAAGGGATTCTTCGGGAAACTCAGACATGATCAAGCCTTGGACATTTGCCGGGAGGGGGTTCTTTGTGGATTTCGATGATCGGGGCTCATGGGAGCGTTGGATGGGCAGGTCGCCGAACGGGAAGATATCGGATGGTCGGTACCTTGTTGGCGGGTGGAGACTCGCGAGTGCTTCGGGGACGGGTCTCATGTGGTTATGCTTAGGGCTTTCTCAGTCCGGCTTCTATATTCCGTCCTTGGTTACGAGACGGTTCGGCTTGGAAGCGGGTTCCTTTGGAGGACTTTGATGATATAGCCACCGGGAGTGGTGGCTCTGTTTCTATGGATGATCCTTCGGTGTTTTCTTTTCTTTCCGAGCATGGAGGTATGACGTCTTTCCTCCTCGGGTTATCCTCGGGCGTCAAGACCGGTGTTCACGACCACTTGGTACTGGATTGGTACGAGAGGCATGCAGGAGAGACTCGGATGGCTATTTTGAGGCGGCGTGAGGCCATTTGGGTGAGAGGACACGACGGTTTACGAGAGGAGGAGGGCCGGCGGGGGCGGCCAATCCTCGTGACGGGAGCGGAGACGGCGTGATCGACTATGAGGCTTATGTCAAGAGACGGGGAGAGGAGGACTCCTATGCTACCGGCTAGGCTACGGGAGATGAGAGATGACATTAGGGCTACTAAGGCCACGACAGGCTGATGCGATAGATCTGTTCTATACGAGCTTGGTAGGAGGAAGACCGATATTTTCCGGTTCGAAGAAGAGAAGACTCGAAGGGGAAGAAGAGGGGAGAGGCCGGTTCGAGTGGCGTGGAGTGACTACGAGGTTTAGAGTATCCCTTTCTTGTCATGGCGGACACATTAGTTTGATTATGTATCTTAATTTCTTTTAGCGAGGTTGCCGGTTGTAGGAATGAATCGGGCTTAGACTCATCAAAAAGTTTTTAACTTGTAATGAGAATATTTGAATTGCTTGAGTTTTTCGAGACGCTTTACATGAGTCGATCGGTGGTATTGATGTCCAAAGTATGACTTTTTATTTGTGTTTTTAAGACCGAACCGTTTCATTTTGCCTACGTTCCCCTCATTTTGAGGAAGCTCGGGTCTTAAATGTAGTTTCAAC
Source organism: Adenophora triphylla var. japonica (assembly GCA_022495995.1). Classification (NCBI taxonomy): domain Eukaryota; kingdom Viridiplantae; phylum Streptophyta; class Magnoliopsida; order Asterales; family Campanulaceae; genus Adenophora; species Adenophora triphylla. The sequence goes on from JAFEMH010005680.1 coordinate 145,019, forward strand.
TTTGATTTTTTTTTTGTTTGTTTGTTTGTTTTTTTTTTTTTTGTTGTTTTTTTTTTTTGAGTGCAACCACATTTTTACCCTAGAGCGCCACTTTTCGGAGTTTTCAACCTAGTTGGGTATTACTGCTTTTGTAGCACTCCTTTTTTTTTTTCTTTTTTTTGTTTTTACGGGTAGTATGCTGCGCGGCTTGTCACCATTCACTTTGGGTGTACAAAGGGATTCCCGTCGAGGTCTGCCCGAGTTGCATGCCCAGCTCCCCTCCCGGAGAAGATCTTACGGACTGACGCCCATTATGGCCCGACCCACTACGAGGCTCCCATTTGCCGAGGGGTTGACACACGGACCGGGGGACTTTTCTTTCAAAAGCAGAGATCACCTTCTCAGGATCTCCGTCGATGCTTTACTTTCTTGTCGAAGGCTGCGGCCATTCTTCCTTGGTAGGCTCGGATGTGTTCCATGGCTTTCAATCGTCGGCTCATCTAAGCGGGGCCAATTCGTCGCCGTAGCGACTACGGAGCCACATTCGACCTCGTTGATACGGCTCATTCCGGCGGTATACGAGAGCGAGGGGATCTCTAGCTCCGATTAAGGAGTACGGCTTCCATTCCGTATGTGAGGAGCAAACGGTGTTTCCCCGGTTGCCGATTCGGCGACGTGCAGCCAGCCAGCTGAGTGCCGGAGTGTAACTTCTCGGGCCAATCTACGCCTTGGACGGCCATTTTCCGGATGATATTTTCCGAGTCTTGTTTCTTTGCTTCGGCTGACTCGCGTTGGTTTTGGGGCACATGTAAGGGGGAGATGACTTGTGACGAGGTTATTGCGAATTACGCCAACGTGACTTTGTCGCATTCCCCTTCGAAGTGGGATCCATTATCACAGAAATGATTTGTTGTGGCATGACCAGATATCTGCATATGATGTTCTCTTTGATGAAGAGGGGCAACTTTCTTTGAGTTGAGGATCTTGTAGGATTTTGCATGAAGGCATCCTTTCCGGTTCCTTTGAAGGAAATCACCTGTCTGCGTCTCTTTAGGCTCTTGGCCAGTTCCCAGATTCACACTCGTCAAAATCTCTTCGGCGGCTTGAGGCTCGATTTTCCTCTTTTCCCGGATAACACCTTAAAGGATTTTTTTTTTTTTTTGTTTTTTATTTAATGTATGTACGCTTCTTTATCTAATGAATTATTAAATTTTTAATTAATTATTGATTTATGCATTAGTTAAAGTGGCAGAAATCAAGGAGATACTCGGAAAAAAGATTCGTCATTTCATTGAGAATGAAAAGGAAGTACGGCATTTGCTACTGGACTCGTAGTTTTTTAGGCGTAAGGCCGTCGGAACGAAACTAGAGACTCGAGCCTTAACAATGAGGAGACTCGGAGGACTCTTCCTAAATTGACACTGAAAGGGATGGGGGAGACCAATCCGGGCTTGGTGGTCATTTGATTGCTGATTGGTTGCGGGCCCGGCCTGAAAGTTTCCAGGTTCTTTAAGCGGCATGGCATTGTCCGGTGGCCTCATGACTCGGGGCTGTCTCCCTACGATCATCGCTACCATTTCTTTATTAGGCGAGCTGAAATCAATCGGGAATTACAGCTTTGAATCTCTTCCCGATTTCAAGCTTCTTGCATGATGAGGGCCATCCCGATCATACGAAAGACTTTCCCGTGGCTTTGGCTTTCGGCACGGTCAATTCGAACTCCAGGAGTTTCGGACCTTCATAGGCGGTAGGAATTGTGGTTGTGAGTTTCTCGAGGAACCTATTCCACTGAGGCTTGGCACGCCTTTGAAGGTGTACTCACTTCTCATGGTAGTGAGTAGCCCCGGAATTATCTTGATGGTAGGTCCAGGAACATTCTAACGCGGGCCAGGTGAGTTAGCTTTGGCTCCACACGAACATTGTTGAAGGCTATCCACCGTAGCTTTAGCCATTCTTACGAGCCAGGAGTGGGTTACGTGATGTTACCGCGGTTGTGTGGGACCAGCTTTACAAAGTAGTCCCGGCCAAGTGGGAGGCGAAGGCGAGGAGAGATTTAGGGTCGTCGAAGCCAAGGAACCGCTTCTGTGGCGGCTTAAATCTTTTTTCCTTTGCGAGTGTCCAGCTGAGGCCTCATATCCCGGGCCGTGGCGAGTATTACTGTCACTTTTCACCTCGATGAGTTTGTGAGTTCCTTGTTGGTGTTTCCCCCCGAGGGCCAGGAGGCCAGAGGTAGATAGCTCATTTTTCTCATCATTTTCCAAGGCCAGGTGGGATTTTTATCCCGAGTGTACCGTTAGATCCTATGTTGCAGCACTTGGGCCTTGGGAGGCTCGGCCCGTGAAGCCAGTTAGCATGAGACCTTGCCTCGTCATGTTTGATTTCTAGAATAAGGTATTCGCGCCGTATCATTGCCACTCTAAAGTGACTAAATCTCAGTAAATGGTTCAATCGAATCCCCATTCGAGGCAATTTCACACCTTTGGTACCAGAGAGGCTTGGGGCGACCCCCTTGACTGATGCGACGAGTCTTCCTAATAAGGTGCATTAAAAGTAATCGGGATGTCAAATAACACTGGAATTCCACAATTATCAATTTACTGCATCCCAAACCCGAGAGGGAGTCCAGATAAGCGACTCGAGATTGCTCGAGATGTTGAGTCGTAAGCTTTGGCTTGTGAGGGAGGAAGGCTTCAAGTCTGCCAGTCTTGATATCAAAGCGGCCTCATGATCTTTGCGCGGAAGAATGTTCATTCGGGACCCATTACTCAACCGAGAGGACCCGAGGGGAGAAACGTCGTTCATTCAAGCTGAATTGTGATGAAGAGAGGCTCGTTATGATCGGCCCCATTTAGATTGAGGGAGGTCGAGATCACGTGAAAATGATTATATTCCGTAATGGATGTTTCCAATTAGTGGCCACCACATCATCAGGGAGGTAAGCATCAATAGGCACTAGAAGTCTGAAACGGAGCTTTCTTCCGGCTTCGGCTTATGGGGATAGGGACGAAGTGAGTAGAGACCGGGGAGAGGAAATGTTGGCCTGTGTTTAGCTTAGCCAGCTTTGGGTGAGCACGGGATCCTCTTTTCCGAGAGTGCAGGTTTTCAATTTGTCTTAAGCATAGGGCGGCGATCTTCTTTCGTTGTTTGATACGTGGTCTTCTTATACGCGCTTGCAGGATTCCACTTGGAAGATGCGTCCCATCTGGGATCGGAGTCAACGGGTTAACTTCACTCCTCGGTTGTCTCTTGGTGGTTTCTTCCAATGATGCTAAGGTCAACGGGGGAGCCCTTTTGGCTATTATGGCGGTGGTTACGACGGAGTCTGAAAGTAACAGTGAGGGCGTATCTTGTGCGCTCCTTCTGGGCGGCCACCTTGCTTCCTTCCCAAGTCCACAGGATTTTGAGTGCAGGGTCGTGTTGTTGCCCCTTGGATGGCCACGGGGCTAGAGCGTCCTCGGATTCGTTCTCATGGCCTGCCTCAGCTCTCATAGTTATCATGCAACAAGAGTCGCTATTGTCCGGGGCTCGGGGGCTTTTCAGTCTAAATCCCCTTTGGATGGCCAGCTGAGTTATGGCCTATCGGCCTCCGTTTCATCGTATATCCTTTTTCTTTCAACCTTTGCAAGTAGGGCAGCCACAAGAGTGAAGGATAAGGACAACGTTCCCCTTCGGAGTTTGATGTAGCGGCTCGATAGATGTGTCCAAATAAGGAGCACCGGGGTCCCGTCGTGAGGAGCGGCTGGAGCCCAATTAGGAAGGCGTCGTAGTTCGTGGATTACGCCGGGGTATGAAGGCCTCTTTGGGAGACGTTGAGATCAATAACCCTTTTAGTGATTGCGAGTACTCGCATTTCGTACTTTCGGCGGCCGGTTGTGACCCTTACGGTTGTTTATGCCATCCGTTCGTGCCGAGGGGAAGAAGAAAAGATCCGATAACGTTTACCAGTCTTTCGATCCTTACGGATGTGGGAAACCCTCCATTCTCGACCCGAGTGCTTCAATAGAACCTTTTCATTCATTCACCGGCGGAGTTCTTATAAGGGACGTTGTGTTCAGGATTTCGGATATGTACGGATGCAGGCGCGAGGCTCAGCTGTCTTGTCACTCATCCTGCAAAGTATCGTCGTACATTGACCGCATGTGCATCTTCACGAGTGCACGAGTTCTTGGGAAGTCCTTCCACCCCTGCGCGGCATTTGACTTGCATTTTCCGAAGTGGTCCTTCGCCGTCACTTGCTTTGACAACCCAACCATTGTGCACGGCTCCCGTGGGCTCATTTCCGATATGATTGTTCCAGTTGTTTCCGGATGCGGGGCCTCATTTGACTCTTCACTCTGTCATCATCATCTGTGAAATAAATGACACGTCATCGGAGATCTTTAGCTTCCCATACTGCCGGGATTTCGGCGGAAGAGAGAGCCGATCAAATCAGGCTCCGTTAAGGGGAATATGGGTGCGTGCGGCCGCGTATAGAAGTGTCATATGCTCCCATTCACCAGGAAGTGGTAATTGTGACTCGGCTGAAACTCCTCCCCATCAGAAAGCTATTACGGGGGAAGAGTGAGAGGGGTGGCACGTATTTTGACTACCGAGGTAGAATGTAGAAAGGGTTCTTCCTCCTGCGATTCTTGGTTTCACTGCATTCGAGGAGTGCGTATTTGACTTCTCCAATAGCCGGTTGTGGAAGTGTACTAGCTCAGGATCTCTTGGCCTCTTTAACTTTGATAAGCCCACGATAGTCTGAGCGCTAAAGCCGGAAGCTTTCCAACTGTTCCAATTCTTCTCGATTGTTCTAACCATCTTTGTGTAAATGGTCCTCTCATGTTTTGTGAAAGCCGGGCAGCCTTGACTGCTTGGTATTGGCCTTCCGCTTCATCAAGAAATAGCGGGCCTCGTATTCTTGCAAGGAGTCTACTGACATGAGACCAAGATGGGATTGATTCGTTCGATATCCTCAAGGGTGAGAGGAATCCGAATTAGGATCCTCGACTTGAGGTTAGCCACTTTGGTATTTAGGGGACGCTTCATCTGTGGCATCTTCACTGGGCATGCGAAGATTCTCCGCACATTCAATCATATTCACACCTGATTACGGTTCCTTAGCGAGAGGATTTTTAGTTGTATTAGGCCCTTCGGGAGCCTTCCAACTTTCCCTTGCTTTCTATTGGCATCTGGATTGCCTTCTTGAGTGAAGCAATTGTCGATCGGATGTCCAGTAGAGCTTGATGAAAAGCACAATACTTTGTAGTATCCACGGGAGCATTCGGATTCTGGGTTTGGAAATTCTCAAGGCCGCAATGCAAGCCTTCATGCTTCACCAGTCCCTAAAGATGTCATTCGAGGAGGCATTCCAAAGTTTTCGAGATTAGTGACCGATGATGCATTCTCGGCTTTGGTTTTCTACGGGAGCAAAGAGGAGTTGTGTTATTACATTCACTGTCCCATAGTTAATCATTTCTTTGCCTTTAGCGGGAAGCTTGAAGCGACGTGTTTGAAGAGAGAGAAGCTCGATACTGCATGCGTGGCGCACGGCCAGTTCTTGATTAGTAGGCCTTTTCAAACTTAGGCACTGCAGAAGATTAACCATGGACAGTAAGTACGTGCATGTATGGGAAGTAGGCCGAGGAGAGCTCTCGGAATGTGGTTTCGAAGCATGAGCTGGAAGATGTCCGATTGTTCATTCTCTGGCCGGAAGGAGGGGATGGCCCATTTCAGCACGAGGTTTGAGATTCCACCAGCTTGTAGAAGTCCCCGACATTCTCGTCGGAATGTTATTGCCTGCTTGCCTTGTTTGTTGTGTAGGTCAACTCTATTTGTTTCCCCACTCCCAAGTTGGCGCTTATATTTCTACTGCTGAAGGCATTGGTGTCTGGTCCCCACGCGTAGCCACGGCCCGGGTTTCCAAAACGGAAGAACCACTTTAAGGCAACGGACTTCAAGATGATAGGCCAAAAATAAGTCGGCTAGCTGGCTTTTGATTGGTGCACCCTTGGCCTTCATCGCCAAGGTATATGTGTCCAAATGGGTTTTCGGGCATGCGGTCCCATCAAAGAGATCCCAGTTAGGCATCCACGAATTTGTGGAGGGCGAGAGGAACAGGCTGGAGTCGAGTGCAGTAGGCCGGAAGAGCGGACTTCTTAGCGATCGGTTATTTGTCTGGCGATACGCGCTTTCATTTCCTTGTGTTGTTCCGTGAACCGAGGCCAAGTGAGGGTCTTGTGGGTGGAGCAGCACGGCTGGCGTCGAGGCTAGTGGGTGAGCTAGGAGAGGAGCTGGCTGTTTGAGAGCGAGGCCCGGTGGAGAGGCGACGGCCGATCCGGGGACGTAGAGTGCAGCTTGTCTGAGGGTGAGATTACCACAGGAGAGCATGAGTAGGAGCTTGGGGCGAGAGGGATAGAACCTTGCGGCCTTTGCTTGTTGATTTTCAGCCCCAGGCAAAGTAGGTGGAGAGAGCGCGCCCGATGTAGCCAGGATAACTTGGATTTCGAGTGTGGGTCCGTAAGTAGGCTTAGGTGCGAGAGAGTTTCCTGCTTGTCCTGGCTGTTGACCCATTGCATGGCCGGGCGAGGCGAGGTGTATAACTGGGGAATGCTATGATCTGGTGATTCGGATGCTGCAGGATGGAGGCTTAGTAACCCATATGAAGTCTGAGTGAGGAAGCAGGATTTGTGCTGAGAAGCGATTGAGACCGATACTATTACGAGGATTTTGGGCCTGACGTGGCCCGAGACCAAGCTGCACATGGCGGCATTAGAGCTGTGGGCTGATTGCTTTGCGAAGGTCCGGATTGATCGGATTCCGGAAGCGAGGTGGCATTCCAATTTGTTAGGGCATTCGAGATAACCCCAAACCATGAGAAGACATTCCCGTCTACGGCTTTTGTCCCCAGGGAAGGAGACTATGACTGGTTTGTGCCGTCGGGGTGCACACGTGGATCCGATGATGCTGTAGGTTTGGGGAGCTGGGCGGCAGGCCGAGGAAGCATGGAGTTACAGTAGTGGCATAACTTTCATAGGGAGGTGGGTGAGTGGCATCCACAAGATGGAGTAGTCGGGCGGCGAGGAGTGGGGTTGGCATCCTCGTCTTCTTCCACGGTGAAGGTGCCATGCGGTTGAAGGTGGCGGCCGAGACCCGTGGCTCTTAATAGCCTCCATCAAAGAATTTGTTTGCATTGCATGGCTTCTGTGCCGTAAACCTCATACGTTACGCCTAGCTGATTCCAGCATTTGGTTGCTCTGTAAGGGAGTCACGGGAGGCGGAGTGACGATTATCCCCATCATTCTACGCGGCTGAAATGCGGGACATTACGAAGCCGGAGTCCGGAACAAGCCACGGCGAAAGAAAGCGATGGCTGGCAGCTTGACTCTTCCCAACTAATCAAAAGCGATGACCCGGTGCCCGAAACCAAGCTTTGTGCTGCGGAGGCACTGCGGGGGAAAAGGCACGAGGTTCGGAGATGTGCAGGAATGAAAGGAGGGTAGATGTTTGGGCTTTAGGCTCATGCGACATGCGATTATTTGTTCACGTTTACTTAAAACATGTTTTTATTAACCTAGTCGGTTGGAAAAGATTGCTCTTCTTTTTTCGCAAACTACTTGCTGGATCTTTGGATCCAGGTCTGGGCCCCATCGCTACGTCTATAAGCCTCGTATTCCGCACTGTATTTTACGACCTCCCGGGAATTTGGGCGGCCCAGAGGCGAGGGTCCTATAGGGCAAGCGGCAGGTCCCACACAGACCGAAAGAAAACGATCCTAAAAGTACGGCGGGTAATCCCGGAGTGCTTAACGAGCATTCGATGTAAATTACGGGCAAGGCGATGTCAAAAGTCGAGATCATGTCCGAGGGCTCGACCCAGAAAAGTCGGCATGATTTGGACGATAAGCATCCACGATTGATCTTGACTGCGTTGTCGGTTCTAAGTCGTAATTAGGCATGGAATAATCATTAATCCTTGATGACTCGGTGTCAATCTTTGGGAAGCCGGAGTGTATAATTTGTGCCGGTCGGAGCCGAAGTCGGCGGCCGGTCAATATCTTGGTGAAGTACGCGGCGGAAAAGCGGCGAGAACTTCGGCGATCTAGGGTCCCCACGAAAGATATTGAGTCGGTATGCCCGACAAAGGCTTGAGGAAGGAAAGAGTCTATCACACGAGACGGGGCATGACACGGAGACCGGACTAAAAACCAATCGGGTCTGCGGACAAAGTGTGTCACGCGGACGAAGTGCGTAGGTCGGACAGCGAGGCTCCAGTGGGATGTTTGGGTAGTCTGTGTGCTGCGTCCGAGGGCGTAATAAGACCAAACGGACCAGCGACAAGGATTTCCCCGGAGTTGCAGGGACGTAGTGTGCGGTGTAATGCCGGTCACGTCGCGCGTAGTGTGCGAGCGATCCTATATTCTTTTACGAGTAAAAAATAGAAAAAAAAATTATGTGTCTTAAAATATGATGCATGA